>PISX010008741.1:0-79990 GCA_004024625.1 Mellivora capensis | reverse complement strand
TCAGTTTGTTTTGTGAGATTAAGAGATGGGATTGGGAGGGAGACAAACCATAAGTGGGTCTTCATTTCTTATGAAGGTTTCCCTGTACATGTAAAAATTTAATAAAATGTTTATGTTATAAAATGTTATAACATGTTATAGCCTTTATAAATGTTATAAAATGATATAAATGTTATAAATGTTATAAAATGTTATAGCCTTTATCCTGTTAATCTGTCTTTGTCAGTTTAGTTTTCAGATCCAGCCAGAGACCCTAAAAGTTTTGAGAAACACTTTTTCCTCCCTTATACTATTAAGTGCCAGTACTGTCCCATGTATTCGGCATATAGTTGATTTTAAATATATCACATATTTAAACACATACCTATAACATATCTGAATGCAGAATTGATTTTATATTTTCTACATTTTTATGATCACATATATGCTAAGATCTACAGGGAGACCAACTTTTTAGCAAGTTTATAAATGAGTATTTTATTGTGTTTTTATTTATTTTTTTAATATTTTATTTATATATTTGACAGATGAAGGTCACAGAGAAGCAGGAAGAGAGAGAGGAGGAAGCAGGCTCCCTGCTGAGCAGAGCATCCGATGGGGGGCTCGATCCCAGGACCCCGGGATCATGACCTGAGCCGAAGGCAGAGGCTTTAACCCACTGAGCCACCCAGGTGCCCCTTGCGTTTTTATTTTAAAAAGTAACTTTTAGGATCTAGTTTCCTTGTGTAAGCGTCAATGTATCAAAGTGTTGAACAGTTGTATTAACTATTCCCATTCAATAAGCAGTTACTAAGGGCCTACCACCACTCAGATATCTTACTAGATCTTGGGAGTACAAAAATTAAACAAACAAACAAACAAAAAACCCACCTATAGTTTCAAGTCTAAAAGATAAAATATTCACAGAATTTGTGTCTGGGAAACTACTTTACATGATGCAAATGACTAACAGGTATTAACTATCCATTAGTTAATCATTTCCTTTATTTATTTAATTTCACACATTGTTGAGAAACTAATTATTTGGGCAGCAGAGGCCTTTTAAGAAGAAAGGAGAACATCTTAAAGAGTTATTTAGAAGAGTAGAAGAGGGAGTAGCTAGAGAAATGTAGTTTGCATGGCAGATAGTATCAAAGGCTCACTTGAAATTTGTGGTCAAGAATCTGAGATGAAATCAGTCAGTATAGTTTTGAACCATTTTATCCATGACAATCAACATACACATATCTGCATCCAATTCTTACAACTCTAATGATGTTTCCAGGCTATATCCAGAGTCTTTTTAGAAACATATATTTGATAATTGTCTTCTCCCCATAGTTAATGGTTTTCTGTTTTTAGGAAGATGGAAAATCTTTCCATGGTCTTTACCTAATTCTCCAGCCTTGTTTATACCTGTCTCTAGTTGTCTCCATTCTGTTCCTTTCTTCTTAAACTCAACAACATCTTCTCACTAACATTTCTCAGCTGGTGACCTTGCTTCTTATTACATTTTCAAACAGAAGACAACTTGCTGAAACTCCCACTAGTGTATGTTCCTCTCCCCCAGCATAGGTACCCACATTATCCACCTTCTCTCTTTACATTAAAAATGAACAGTTTGTGCTGTAGTCCAAAGACAACTATTCCACTTGTGTACCAGTTTCCATTTGAGGGGTCTATATTGCCTATCCAAGGACTTGAGTTATACAGAATCTTTTCTCTGTCTTTCGCCATCAACTTTTCAACTCTACTAGATCATTCCTGTCAGTTCACAAGTAAAATGTTATCTCTCTCACATTATAAAAATCCCCCTGAAGTTTCACTGCTTTTTAAAAAAAATATATAGTGTAATTCCTTCAAAAAGTCTTTGATACTTCTTTTCTCTGGTACCTCTCTTCCCATTCATTCTCTCTTTTATTACTAAATAAATTATCTGGGCTTTTTATTTTTTGACCTTTTATTATAAAATTATCATATATACTAAAAATTAAAGAAATTTATATAATAAAGCCACACATATACATCACCCAGTTTCATTGATTATTAACTTATAGACAGTATTATTTTGTCTATACCCCCACTCTCTTTTCTCATGTTTAATTCTTTTGAAGCAATTTCTAGATATGTCTAGTTACATGTAAATACTCCAGAATGTCTCTCTAAAAGATAAAGACTTTAAAAAAAAATCTACAATACCATTTTAAAACAACAACAAAATTATTTCTTTAATAATAAAAGGCTCATCAGTGCTTGAAATTCTCCAAATTTTTCACAAATGTGTTTCTTTTCAGCCTATTTGACCAAATCAATATCTAAGAAATTAGTAACACTTTGTAATTGATTGTAAATTTATTGTCTATTTTGATCTATTAGTTTGGCTTTCAATGTATTGTTTTTTTCTTTCCATGTATTTATTTTCAAAATTGAGGTATTTTTCCTACAATCTGGGTTTTGCATGTAGCAACCCTATGGTGCCACTTAACACATTCTACATTCATGTTTGATTTTTCTGCAGGCCTACTTTACAGATGGTGTTGTGAATATCTATTATGAAGTCTATAATCTGTTACTGGATCTTTTTGTGGTATCAACAAAGTGATCACTGCTTGGTTTTATTAATTAGTCATCCTTTCTTTAATTTCACACCAATTGCCTTTTTGACCTGGCTACTATATAGAAAATGCTCTTGTTAAGGTCATCAAAGACCTCTATTATTAAGTACAACTGTAATTTTCTGTCCACAACTTACTTTGACATGTTAGCAACCTCTGACACTGTTGTTCAGTGCTCATCTTTTATATGTTTCATTACTGGCCTTCCAGCAAACCACATACTCCCCTGGTTTTTCTCTCACTGTACAAGCTACTCATACAAGCTTCTGTTTTCTCTTCTGGCTTCTCTTTTTCCCAAATGCTATTGCTGGTGTGTCTCGGTCCATGGATCTGCTCTTTTTATTAATAATCAGCTTATGATTGATATCCCATCCAGTCTCATAGCTTTGAATGACATTTAACACATTACACACTGACAACTCTAAAATGTAGGTTTCCAACATGGGTCTTTTCTGTAAACTTCTTCATTTGTCTCTCTCTTTTTCTTTTCTTTGTTCATTTGTTTTGTTTCTTAAATTCCACATATGAGTGAAATCATATGGTATTTATCTTTCTGATTTATTTCACCTCCATTACAACTTCTAGAGCCATCTATGTTGCTGCAAATGGCTAGATTTCATTCTTTTTTATGGCTGAGAAATATTCCAGTATATATATGTATGTGTGTGTGTGTGTGTTTATATATGAGATATCTTCTTTATTTATCTATGGATAGACCCTTGGATTACTTCCACATCTTGGCCATCATAAATAATACTGGACTAAACATCACAAATCATCAGGGAAATGCAAATCAAAACAACAGTGAGGCATCACCTCATCCCTGTCAGAATGGCTAAAATCAAAAATATAAAGAATAATAAGTACTGGCAAAGATGTGGAGAAAAAGGAATGCTTATATGTTGTTGGTGGTAATGCAAACTGGTGCAGTACTGTGGAAAACAGTATGAGGTCCCTTAAAAAATTAAAAGTAGAATTACCATATGATCCAGTCCTCCCACTACTGGGTATTTACCAAAGAAAATGAAAACATTAATTCAAAAAGATATATGCACCCCTATGTCATTGTAGCATTATTTAATCCCTTCGTTTGGATGACTAATAGACATATTTTATTTATATTTATTTAAATATATATTTATATTTATTTCATAATAGATATCAGAATCCAGAATATGATGATTCTTAAATCTTGATAATAAAACACAACTTAGCAATGAATTTGCACAGACAATTATTAAAAATATATATATGTATGTATGTATATCTAATAAGCATAGGAAAAGATGTTCAACATCACTAGTTACCATTAAGTAAATACTCATAAAGAAATTCTACTATTACTATGTTCCCCATTAGGGGAAAGATAGATAATAACCAGTATGAGCAAAAACTCTGGGCTACTGAAACTCTCATACATGCCTGGTTGAAAGGCAAAATGCTATATTCACTTTGGAGAAATTCTTTAAAAAGTAAAACATGTATCTGATATGTGATCTGGCCATTCCATTTGGAGGTATTTATGCAAGGGGATAAAAATATATGTCAGTATTTATTGCAGCTTTATTCATAATAACTCCAATTCATAAATAAGCCAAATCTGTATCAAGTAGTGAATGGATAAACAAATTACAGTATGTGTGTGTGTATATATATATATATATATATATGGTATCACTTAACAATACAAAGAAATAAACTATTGATATGGGCAACATTAACACATCCTAAAATGTTATGCTGAACAAAAGAAATGAAACCTCAAAATGATATACTGTGTGATCTCATTAATATGAAATTCATTAATATGAATTATAGAACAGATAAAACCTATGACAGAAAGCAAATTAGTGGCTGCTGAGGCTTGCATTGGTGGGGTGGATTGATAGCAAAAGTGAGTAACAGAAGTTTGAGGGATGAAATGTTCTATATCTGGATTTTGAAAGCTCAATGAACAGCAAACTAAAAATGACCATGTTTTGTTTTATGTAAATTATGTCTCAATAAAATTGATTAGGTTGTGTGCACACACATGTACTCACACGCATTTACAATCAAAGTCTGAATACTTCACTGACATCTTCACGGTCACCTTTGTGTCCAAGCAACCATTTTCTCTCATCCAGATTATTATTTTAGCCTCCAAACTACTCTGCCTCCCCCAACTTAGTCCCCTTAAAGTATATTCTCAACACAACTCCAGTGATCCTTTTTTTTTTAAGGTATTTATTTATTTATTTGTCAGAGAGAGAGGGAGCACACAAACAGGGAGAGGGGCTGGCAGAGGGAGAAGGAGGCTCCCAGGAGAGCAGAGTCCCTATGCAGGACTCAATCCTGGGATACTGAAATGACCTGAACAAAAGGCAGATGCTTAACCAACTAAGGCACCCAGGCATCTGTCCCTTTGGTAATCATTTCAAAAGCAAATCAGATTGGGTCACTTTCTGCTCAGAATCCTCTACCGGCACCCCATTTTATTTAGAATACAAACCCTCTACCTACCCTTATTTTTTCTACCCTTATCACTATTCTCTTCTTTTCTTCTTACTTTGCTCCAGACACACTGGTTTCTTTGCTTTCTTGAGAATGCCAGGCATGTTCCACCTCAGCATATTTTCACCTACAATTTTCTCTCACCCGAGAGCTCTTCCCTCAGATCTTCACAGGGCTACTCCTGGAGCTTCATCCAAGTCTTTGCTCAAATTGCTCCTTTTTAGAGATGCATATCCAACAACCCCCTCTAAAATGCCAAATCACTACTTTGTTTTCAACATCCTGTATATCTTGTACTTTTCTCTAAATTTTATTTTCTCCATTTAATGTACCAACTTCTAATATTCTTACAACTTATGTATTGTTTGTTTTCTGTCTCTTTCCTTTATAATGCAAGCTTCTTGAGGGAATGGCATTTCCTTTATTCTATTTACTGCTATAACTTTTTAACCTAGAACAGAAGCTAAAAGATAAAAACCAATTGTAAAATATTTAAATGTATTAGAGAAAGGCTACCATGAATTATGTACAGAACTATACTTTCAGATTAATAAATAGTAATAGCAAAATATAAAAATGTATTGAATAGTGTTAATTTTTAAATAAGGATTTGTAGTATTAATGTTTTTCATAAAGTGACTGATAATATTTATAGAAAGGATATATTCTCTTCAAAAAACAGAACAAGTAATTAAAAATGTAAAAATACAGAAGCCAAATATCATCCAAAAACCCAATATCCACATTTTTCTTTTACATGGCATTGATGGAGATAAATTTTACCTAATCTTTCCACTATGGCTGACTCACTTTTTCAAATAGGTTTCTGAAGAAATCTTCATGTTTGAAGTTCAATAATTAAAACAAGTTATGTTTTGATGGTAATTGTTTTAATTTTCCCATCATTTATGTTCTATCCTAGGGGACTGCATATCTTCCTCTGATTTCTAGAACATATACCTTTTGTAGTCTAACTTTCAACACTTTTTCTACCTTCTTTCTTCAGTTATTCTAATTCAACAATGACAATTATCCTTGTGTTAGACTATCACACAGAACTACTGTCCCCTCTTTAAATGTTTCATTCTTTACCTTTTTTTCTTTATATTCAATATGATTATTTTAATTTATTCCTCCATGCCACAATTCTATTTTTCAGCTCCCTAGTTATGTCTTTAGATGTTATTTATTGATTTATTCCACTAGCATTGCTTATTTTTCTGAATGGCTTTCAACTATATACTTGTCATCCAATTGTTTGTAATTTGTTTTATCTGGGTTTTGAGTTCTTATTTAGTGTCTCTGTATTTTTATTAAGTTTGTGCATACAGTTATCTGTGTGATATGTTATACTGTGATATGTACTTATTACCTGGAGTTATGTTTTCTTACAGACTGAGTTCTTCATCTTCATGATGCCATTTTTTTCACTGCTTTATAGGAAGAAATCCATAACTGCCAATAATTTTTCCTATCTTCTTTTATGTATGCTTAAGTTATGTTGATAGCTCTGTCCAGAACTTCCCCATTTACTCTCATGTAGCATAGTTGAATTCCTCACTCTTCTCACTTGGTTAAGATCAGTTTATTTTCCAATGTCAAGCTAGAGTTTGAAGGCTAAGTCTTGTTTTCTGTCCTTATTTCTGTAACATGAAAACATAAGGGACTGGGGAGAAATGGAACTGAGTATCACTTGGTTTATGCATTCCTGGGCTATGCATTCTTCTTGGTCTTAATAAATGGCTTCCAAGAATTCATTTCATATAGTAAAGGCATATTTAACTTTTGAGACCTTAAATTGTTCCATTCACATCTATTTACCTCATTTGTATTTATTCTCTCCAAATTGAAACCTGTAACTGAGGATACTCAACACTCTGCCAATTCATCTTCTCTGAATCAGGAAACTGAGATGTTACAATGAGTCTCACCTCACTTATGTTGAACCTCACAGTTAACTTTTTCAAAGTGCATACTGTATGTTTATATTCATTTTCTTTTTTATTGTTGCTAGTAAACTTTAGATTTTTTTTCCTCAATTTTTAGGGACGCCTTGTTAAATTATAAAGGTATTTTCTCTGATTTTTAAAAGTTATCTCTGTATTAATACCTGATTGACCCTTAGTTTTCTATACTATAAAACTGAGCTATTAGTAATACTTATCTCACAGACCTCTTTTGAATGTTGCCTAAGTAATGAAATATATAGTGTTTGATAGATAGCCCTATGCAATGTTGGTGACACAAATCAAGTTAAACTATTGTTACTATTCACTTCTAAGTAAGCTATTGAAATTGACACATATACAAATAGAATTAAATTAGAGAAAAAGATGGTATTTCCAAATGTGTTTATCATAAAAGTTTCCTTTGGATAGTTTCTTGAAAGAAGACATTAAATATATTTTTAGGCTACATTAAAAAAACCCAGACGTATTTTAGAATGGGTATGAAGAAAAACCCTGCCTTCTAAAGTAAAAGTACCGGGGCACCTGGGTGGCTCAGTGGGTTAAAGCTTCTGCCTTCAGCTCGGGTCATGATCCCAGGGTCCTGGAATGGAGCCCTGCATCAGGCTCTCTGCTCAGCAGGGAGCCTGCTTCCTCCTCTCTCTGTCTGCCTCTCTGCCTACTTATGATCTCTGTCAAATAAGTAAATAAAAAATCTTAAAAAAAAAAAAGTAAAAGTACCATATTTAATTCTGGAAATTGTATTCTAATGAAGCAGATGGAAAAGCTGTAGGTAAACTTCAACTGCCATTAATTATGTATATTTGTTGGATTTCAACAGCTGGCATCATTATAAACATTATTAGCCTTATTAGGTATGTATGTAGTATTTTATTTGCAAGATGCTTTATAGTTTTTAATTAACACATAACAGTCTTAAGAAATGGGTGAGGTTTTTTGTTTATTTGTTTGTTTTTTTTCTAATAGTGGAAACCAAACTTAAACGATTATCTCTACAACTAATGATGTTGGCATTTTAGGTATAAAATGAATTCAAATTCCTAAATAAGCCCTTCTAATCATATTCTATGTTTTTGAAATCTACCTTTTAACTAAATATTGTAATGCTATTTTATTACTCTGTCATTTTCATGTTTCTGACATGACTTTCCCTTCATTCAGTACTTTTGAATAAAGTCCTTTGGGGGGGTATTTTTTATTTTCCTCTCATGGAAAATAGTTCACGTAGGAAATCTACAGCAATATAGTAAACATAACTTACTGCATTAATTTTATATTATAAATGGGGAAAAGGCATAAGCTTATGGTTCATAAAATATTAAGGTGTAACTTCCAAATATCTTTTTTATGAAAACTATCAAAGTTCAATCCACAACTTTAATAACAATTACATGTATTAAAAAGAATCTAAAACTCAGGATTTTCATATGCATTTATGGTAAAAGCTCAGAACTCCTGATGTCTACATAATGTCCAGTCAGTTTGGGCTGATTGACTAATTAATACCCAGTCAAAACTGAATGACATTGCTCTAGAAGTCAGAAGCTCTGGTCTCAAAACTCTAAACCTAACAGTGAGGATTGGATTGTGGAGATGATAACTTTTGTTCTCCTTAAAACAGTGAAAACCCAAGGATTTATAATTCTCTTTATAAAGTTTCAGGCATATTTAAACACTTTTAATGTACTTTATATTGATGATTATATGGCAGAATGTGTATGGTTAGTAGAATGACTTATCAAATCAAAAATAATAAAATAACATATATATTTGACACTATAGGTTGATACAAGTTTAAATTAGTATGTTTAGACCATTAACTCAGATGTTAATTAGCTAGTTATAAGTGATTTAATATATATTCTCTACTTTTCTACACTTAGTATCTTCTTCTCCTTTATTAGCCTTCTCATGACCACAGTCTATCAAAAATTCATACTCCACACAAGGACAAGTGTAAGTTAAAAAGTATGGAGAAGAAAAATTATAAAAAGAGTTACTGATGCACAGTTCTTATTAAAACAAAAACAAAGAGATATACCATTTCTATGCTTTTTGGAAAGGTCATCAGGGTGAATTATAAATTATCAAATGGGATTATTAACTTCAGATGGTTCAATTGAAATAAAAGCTATATTATTTCACATAATGCATTCTTATATTGCCTCAGGGAAAGTACTGTATAGTAATCATCACCTCTGGTATTTATTAAATAGCCATTTATAAACTGGTACTATCCAAAATATCACAAAATAGGTCTCAGAAGTGATACCTGTGCCCTAAGGACATAATAATTGAGATAAATATAATTCTATTAAAAAATGCCTAGTAAAGATTAAAATATTCACTTTCAGTAAGACAAAAACTTAAGTGTACTGTGTAGGGTAATGAAGAATATGTGATCATTCCATAAATCTGCTATTTCAATTCTGAAAATAACCTCGAACTCCAGCATAAGCCAACACTTAAATAATCAAAATAAATAGGGTTGTGTTTTTAACTTCAAAAAAGGACTTATATTTTGAAATTGTATTAAAGACAAAGTGTTTATAATATGAATTACTTTTAAAAACTATAAAATTAAAGATGCAAACATGTTAATAATGTAATTAAAATTTATTTTCAATTACAAATGTATTCACAATCTCTTTAAAGAGAAAACTTTGGAAATAAGTCTATTATCTAAATTATAAACCTTTGAATCATGCACTTTTCAACAACATATTATTTTTCAACAGTGTATTTTTTTTTAAAGATTTTATTTATTTATTTATTTATTTGACAGACAGAGAGAGATCACAAGCAGGCAGAGAGGCAGGCAGAGAGAGAGAGGGGGAAGTAGGCTCCCTGCCGAGCAGAGAGCTCGATGTGGGACTCGATCCCAGGATCCTGAGATCATGACCTGAGCCGAAGGCAGCGGCTTAACCCACTGAGCCACCCAGGCGCCCTCAACAATGTATTTTTTTTAAAAGGAAGTCTGAAAAATGTTAATTCCTCTTTAACAGAAATTATAACTATCAATGTAATTGACTTTGGTTGGGTGGGTCACAGGTGCCAATAAGTTATCTATTGGTGATTGATAATGCATCTTAGAACAATGGTTCTCAAAATTTGCTGCTTATTTAAATCACCTGGGAGAAGACTTATAAAAGAAATTGAGGAAGACAAAAAGAAATAGAAAAACATTCCATGCTCTATGGACTGGAAGAACAAATACTGTTTTAAAAATTTCTATGCTACCCAAAGCAATCTACACATTCAATGCAACCCCTATCAAAATACCATCAGCATTTTTCACAAAGCTGGAACAAACAATTCTAAAATGTATAATGAACCAGAAAACACCCTGAATATGACCAAACAAATGTTGAAATAAAACAAAACAAAACTGGAGGCATCACGATCCTGGTCTTCAAGCTGCATTACAAAGCTATAATCATTAAGACAGTTTTTTATTTTGGCACAAAAACAGACACAGAGACCAATGGAATAGAATAAACCAGAAATGGATTCTCAACTCTATGGTCAACTAATCTTTGACAAAGCAGGAAAGAATATCCAATGGAAAAAAGAGTCTCTTCAATAAATGGTGTTGGGAAAATTGGACAGCCACATGCAGAAGAATGAAACTGGGCCACTTTCTTACACCATATACAAACTCAAAATGGATGAAAGACCTAAGTGTGAGAAAAGAATCTGTCAAAATCCAGAGTAGAACATAGGCGGCAACCACCCTGACCTCGGCCTCAGCAAATTTTTGCTAGACACATCTCTAAAGGCAAGGAAAACAAAAGCAAAAATGAACTACTAGGGCTTCATCAAGATAAAAAGCTTTTGCACAGGGGCGCCTGGGTGGCTCAGTGGGTTAATCCTCTGTTTTCGGCTCAGATCATGGTCTTGGGGTCCTGGGATCAAGCCCCATGTCAGGCTCTCTGCTCAGCAAGGAGCCTACTTCCCCCCTCTCTCTCTGCCTGCCTCTCTGCCTCCTTGTGATCTCTCTCCCTGTCAAATAAATAAATGAAATCTTTAAAAACAATCTTTTGCACATCAAAGGAAACAGTCAACAAAACTGAAAGGCAACCTATGGAATAGGAGATTGTATTTGCAAATGACTCATTAGATAAAGCGTTAGTATCTAAAGCCTATAAAGAACTTATCACACTCAACACCCAACAAACAAAATATATCCAGTCAAGAAATGGGTAGAAGACTTGAAGAGACATTTCTCCAAAAAATAGATACAAATGGTCAACAGACACATAAAAAAGTGCTCAACATCACTAGGCATCAGAAAATACAAAACAAAACCACAATGAGATACCACTTCACACACATCAGAATGTCTAAAATTACCAGCTTAGGAAACAACAGATGTTAGCGAGGATGTGGAGAAAAGGGAACACTTTTGCATTGCTGGTGCAAATGCAAACTGTTGCAGTCACTCTGGAAAACAGTACAGAGGTTCCTGGAAAAGTTGAAAATAGAACTACCTGATGACCCAGCAACTATACTACTAGGTATTTATCCAAAGGATACAAATCTAGTAACTCGAAGGGGCATATACATCCCAATGTTTATAGCAGCAATGTCCACACACCCAAATATTTGAAAAAGCCCAGAAGAGGGGGTATATATATATATATATATATATATATATATATATGCAATGGAATATTACTCAACCATCAAAAAGAATGAAATCTTGTTATCTGCAACAACATGGATGGAACTAGAGGATATTATGCTAAGTGAAATAAGTCAGAGAAAGACATAAATCATATGATTTCACTCATATGTGGAATTTAAGAAACAAAACAGATGAACACAGATGAAGAGAAGAAAGAATAAAATAAGATGAAAACAGAGAAGGAGGCAAACCATAAGAGACCTTTAACTATAGAGAACAAACTGAGGGTTGCCAGAGGGAGGTAAGTGGGGGAATGGGATAATTGGGTGATGGATATTAAGGACGGCACTGATATAATGGCACTGAGTGTTATATGCAACTGATGAATTACCAAATACTACCCATGAAACTAATAATAGTATATGTTAACTAAATTGAATTTAAATATTTTTAAAAAATCCATGTCTAAGTTGCACTGCAACTTATTGACTATTAAATCAGAGTTTCTGGAGTTGAAAAAGCATCACTGCTTAAAAAAAAAAAATCTGTTTCCAATGGTTAGCCAAATTAGAGAATCAGTTTCTTAGAATACTATTTGACAAACTTAAAATGCAATTTGTAATCTAAGAAGTCTGAGCCAGGGCCAGAGAGGCTGGGTTTCAAATAAGCTTCCATGTTACAGCATTGCTTCAGGTCCTTGGACTTCAACTTGAAAAGCCACATGGATAAAGCACTTCTATCAATACATCACTTAACACTAGGTCAAAGTCTAACACAATCTGTATTTTTCTGATAGAACAGTGTTATGTAGAATCTGTGATTTCTTTCTTCTCAAAGTGGTAATTTAGTATAGCATATTAATGTTAGCTTTATTAAAATTTAAAAATTTGTTTATAAGCTTAAATTTTTTTTCACATAGATATTTAGACATACTTCCTAATGTGAAGACATACTCTGATCTTGGTAGATGGTTTTGTGTATTAATCTTGTTCAAATTAACTAGAGAACATAATTTTTCTATGGTATTTTTCAAGGATTTAGGACTTAAGATTTGAATCCCTTTAGTCACAGAAGTTTGAAATGACTTCACCAACATTTTTAGAAAGTTTGTTCATGTGAGTCTGATTTTTCAATGTATCTTTTGTTTGAGTCAACTAAAAAAGGTCAGGGTCCAGTTATCTTCTTTCATAATAATTATAGTAATAATTTATTATGAATGCGGTGCCTGGATGGCTCGGACAGTTAAGCATTCAACTCTTGGTATTGGCTCCTGGGATCTAGATGGGCATTTGGCTCTGTGCTCAGCAGAGAGTTTGCTTCAGATTCTCGCTCCCTTTCCTTCTATACCCCGCCTCCACTCACACCCCTTCCCTGCTTGGGCTCTCTCTGTCTCTCCTCTCTCTAAAATAAATAAATGAATGAATGAATGAATGAATGAATAAATAAAATCTTCTAAAAAAATAATGTTTATGAACTCCCTTCATCTGAAAATTTCAAAAGCCAAATCTTAAAGCCAACTTCTTGGTAATCTAAAGATGGCTTAATAAAATTCTACTATACTTTGACTTGGTTATTGAAGGAGTAATTAAAATGGAATACAATCAATATGTATCCTGGGTCTGTAATTCTGCATTTTTTTTTCTTTTACTATATGCTGAGGAGACACTAACAGCATTAATTTGCTTCTTTAAATTTACTTTGCTCCTGTTACTGATATTCAGTAGAAAAATCTCATTTACCTTCACTTAATTACATTATATTAATCAAAGCAATACATCTATGCAGCCATTTATTTCCTAGTTATCTTCATATCTGATTAATATAAGTGGCTTTTTAAAATGCTCCTGTAAGTATATTAAACATTAGGTGAAATGGTAATTGAACCTATTTTGATTTTGAATATTGACATCCTGGGTTAGAAGAGGAATATGTTATATTCTCTTAAAGTGTTTCTTAATCAGGCCACTTTATAAAGTTGAGAAGAATGTACGTTATCTCTAATTAAGTACTCTATATTTTTGATTGTTCGAACTACTACCACCACTACCATCACAACACCAATAAGAAAAGCGAAAAGTCATCTTTCCTTTGGTAAGGAAGGGACTGTTTGAGAAAGAAGAAGTTTTGTTGAATTTTTAATTAGGATAGAACAGCCAGACAGTCTTTTTTAAAATATATGAGCCATGAGGAATGGGAAATATATCAAATTAATGCATATTAATATCACCTATTGAAAGGAAACCTCAGGTAACATTCCCTAGAATTGTAAAACTTAGGTATTGTAAAACTTAGCCACTGGGTGGCTCAGTGGTTAACCTCTCTGCCTTCTGCTCAGGTCATGGTCTCAGGATCCTGGGATCCAGCCCCTCATTGGGCTCTCTGCTCAGCAGGGATCTTGCTTCCCCCTCTCGTTCTGCCTGCCTCTCTGCCTACTTGTGATCTCTCTCTCTATCAAATAAATAAATAAAATCTTAAAAAAAAAGTTAACACAATAATCCCATTTCCCCTAATCAATAGCATTTTAGTGCATCGATGAAGTTTTAGTGACATTGTCATCCAACACTTTACCTTTATTGTTCAGGGAATGCCTTCATGATTTTTTATACTGGTTTTACTGTTCAGATTGTGGCTTGGGTTTGAGTATATTGTTATCAACCACCTGGTCTTTGAATTGCCCACCCAGTAAGCTTATATTTTGTGAAGCATTTGTTTCTCAGATTAAGACACTGTTAGAACCTAAAGTAGTAGCTGATGGTTATCTGTGAATTTTTTCTTTTCTTTTCTTTTTTATTTTTTACTTGAAGTAGATTGTCTAAAACAGGCATCCTCCTCTCTAGTATCCAGAACTTCGCTCGTTGTCGTATGCACTACAAGTTGCAATTTGGAAAACTTGCTGTATTGAAATTCTGTCAGTACATAGTTCTTGGAACACTGACGTTCTCTCCCAAACACTGGTTCCTGCAGCAGCATTTTTCATGCATAAAAGAAGAAAAGGCCACTACGGCCAGAGATTTTTAAAAATCACTGTACAAGTTCTTATGTTAAATTAAACTAAGCTTTGCTGTGTTTTCTCAGATCTTAATATTCTTTCTAAGAAGATTCTCATAAGCTGAATTTTGGTTTTGAGTAAAATTTATCTTTGAACTTTGAGAATTTTAGAACTTTATATATGTAAAAAATTTTCAGTTACAATTATACGTAAAAATATAATAATTGTAACTGAAAAATTATACATGAACAATTTTGGGTATTGTATATTTAGATATAAACTATGGGGACACTAAAAGCAAGAAAACAGCACAATGTGAATAAGGTTGAAATTATAAGTAAATTCCACAGCTAAAAACTAGACTTAAATTTAAAATTCTCATGTCCTTTCTTTTTCTTTTGAAATAATTCTGTATGTATAGAAAAGATGCAAAATAATACAAACATTTCCTCTGCACCCTTGACCCAGTTTCCCCTAATTATTAACACCTTAAAAAATCATGGTATGATTATTAAAACTAAGAAACTAATATTAGCACCATGGTAATAACTAAACTATGGATTTTATTTAGACTTCATCAGTTTTTCCACTAATATTCTTCCTCTGTGCCAGTCTAACACAGGATTCAAAACTGCCTTTAACCAAGTTGTCTTCTTTGTTCCTCCAGTCTGTGAAAATCCCTCAGTCTTTCCTTGTCTTTCATAACCTGGACACTTGAGAAACTGGTCATATATTGTTTAGATTGCCTGTCAGTTGGGGGTTTGACTGAAACTGTCTCATGATTAGATTGAGAATATGCATTTCTTTTCTAAGAATAACATAGAGCATGCCCTTCTCAGTGAATCTTATAAAGGGTACATAATATGGCTGGTTACTGAAGGCACTAACCTTGATCATTTGAATAAAATTGTGTTTTAAAGTTTTTCTATGGTAGAGCTATTATTTTTTTCCTTTTATAATTCAGAAGTATCTTGAGATTCTTTGAGATTATATAAGTATATATAAGTATCTATTTCCCTAAACTATTTATTCCTTTTTTTTTTTTTTTTTTTTGAGAGAGAGGGAGAGAGAAAGAGGAAGGGGCAGAGGGAAGGGGAGAGGGAGAGAGAGAATCCCAAGCAGGCTCTATACCTAGCATGGAGCCTGACTCGGGGCTTAATCTCATGTCCCTGAGATCATGACCTGAGGTGACATGAAGAGTCAGGTGCTTAACCAACTGAACCATGCAGGTACCCTTCTCTCTTCAAATTTTTGACCACAAATTTTAGTACTTATTATGAATCCTGCCTCCTTCAATTATTATCATGGTGTTCTAACACTAATTTTCTATTTTCCTCATTCCTTCTATATTACCCATTGGGATTTTCTCTAAGAGGGAGTTCTGCCATGTTCCCAATAATTTATTTATTCCATTTATGTATTTATCTTTAAATATATGTACTCAGTTATTGGATTCTATGGCTTACGTATTATTATTTTGTTGTTCTAATTGTATCAGTTTTAGCCACTTAGAATTCTTTCAGAATGCCTTATCTGACTTTCTTACATGCACAGGTACCTGAGCCTATGTCTACATCTATATCTACATATACTTCTACATTTACAACTATGTCTTTAACTATAGCTACATCAGCATTTCTCTACTTTCTAGCACTATAAGTTTCTCTAGATTCAACTTGATTTTTCTTGCCACAGCCGTAGAACCAATAATTTCTTCAAGGAATTTTTTCCTCTTTACTTGGAGGATGGCATTTAGAGATCAAATCAGTGCTCCCTGCTTAATTTGTTCATTGTTATATAAGGTGTCATGATTTCTGGGATCTCTCAATACACTCAATCTGTGGCTGTCTGCAAGCCAAGAAAAGAAGCCTCAGGAGGAACCATGTTCAAAGTAAATTTGAAGATTATAAACCCCTAGAGAATAAAACAAATAACAGAAATGCTTGGGTTTAAAATTATATTGTGATTGAGTTTATATTCAATTGGATGCAAGTGAAGACTCCAGACTCCAAAATAATTCATATCAACCCTATTAGGCAAAAAGATGGAGAGAGGGAGGGAAAGAGGAAGAGGGAAGGAAGGAAGGAAAGGAGGGAGGGAGGGAAAACTAGAAATTTTAAGTATGGCCTCTGCTGTTTTATGCAGGAAAATAAAAAATGACTGGATTCCATCCTGCCTTCCTAGAATTCAATGAAGAATAAATAAAATAGAGATAGACTGTGTAAGAATTTGGCATCTATGAAAAAGCAAGATAAAGCCTAAAAGTGATATGTAAGAAAAAAGAAGCACAACAGAAAAAACAAAGAGGTCAAGGAAACTCAAAACTATCTTAATCAGGATCACCTTCCCCTAGAAGGCGAGCTTCCCATCTCATGAAGTTGGTCAATCATTCTCCACCTCATCTTTACAGAACCAAGAGCTGGAGGGGCAGAGGGCAGGAAATTCTTCCCTGGTTGCTGAAGTGAAGAAGACTCCAGAGCTCTCAAAACCTTGGATGAAAGTAAAAGAACGTAAGAGGTCACCTCCACTAGTAACATCCTTAAAAGTTCCAAAACTTAAAACTATATTAGAATCCAGAGAACCTTCCTTAGGGGGAAAAATACAAAAAGGAAAAAGACATGCCAACTTACTTGACGAGGTTCCAACCTGGGGTCCCAGCCACATTCTAGGCCTCCTTCTCATTCTCAATATAGCCAGCACCATAGACCCCAGTAAAGATCGCAGCCACCAAGGAGGTGGTCTAGCTGAGGAACGTGGCTATTTCTCAAAGAACTCCACCAGACAAGCGTCTTCTCCACCAAAACCTAATAGAAGTATACCTCCAGTGAGACGAAAAGATGTTCGTCTATACCCTTGTCTGGAACCAGCATACTGCCCTCGTTTTATGTCACCACCAAAGAAACCTCCCAGGAGAAATCCAGACTTCGAGTAAAACTAGCAGATTATCTTTTTCAAGTCATCCAAGAAGGTACTAGCTGTAACCTCTAGCAATTCCCCTCCAAAAAACGTGTCCCTCAACACTGTACAATCAGACCGCATAAGAAAAAGACATGTTTCTGTCTCCCCAGAGAGAACTTCAAGTAAAATTATAAAACTTAAAGGTGCTGAGAAAAGACAGGTTCACCAGCACCCAAACCTAGAAAAATAGTTACGAAACCAAAGAAAAGATAAAGTAGCAAGATACGAGCAGCAGATTCGGTACAAGACGAAAATATGGCCAATGAAACCAGCAGCCTTTATATGACTGTGGCTCTTTCTTTCAGTAAATTATGACTCAAGAGGTTCTATGTGAATTATAGAGAGGTAGACAGGCATCAGACTCATTCCCCTTCTAGGGTGCCTATCCTAAAGTGTCAGAAAAAGACTTCCCTTGTTTCAGAGAGAGAAGTTGTGACCACTGCCCATCAGAGGGTGACATATTTATTTTATTTTATTTTATCTTATTCTATTCTATTTTTTAAGATTTTATTTATGTATTTGTCAGAGAGAGAGCACAAGCAGAGAGACCAGCAGGCACAGGAAGAAGGAAACTCCCTGCTGAGCAAGGAGTTCAGTGAGGGACTCAATCCTAGGACACTGGGGATTATGACTTGAGCCCAAGGCAGAGACTTAGTGGACTGAGCCACCCAGGCATCCCAGGGCATCCTCTTTTAACACCTCCTCTCCCTTCTTCCCCTTTCCCTCCTTTCTCCCTCTTCTTTCCCTTCTCCCTGGTCTCCTCTCCCACATCTGTACTCAGCATCCCCAAGAAGACACTCATTCTACAAAGTAGAGGAGATATTCTCCACCTCCAAAGAGGAAAAACTATTCCCACCCAGCCTCCTAAATGAGATCTAAACCATCTAAACCACAGCAATGCAGAGGCTGCCATTCTTCACAAAGTTTCCCAGTCACCGAGAAATATTTGCCTTCATTATCAGAAAAGAGTAAGAAAGGGTCTTCTTGGAGTCCGTTTATCCAAGAAGCACTATCACTATAACCATCCAAACAGCACTTGCCCTCACCACCAGGTGGAGCTCCTCAGATCCACCATAAACCACCCCCTTTCACCTCTTCTTCCCCCACTTACTCCCACCTTAAGAACAGCAGCAATAACATACCATAAAGGAAGCATCCACATCTCCAAGTCCTACTTAGGGCCAAGACACCAGAATTCCAAAATGTGAAAAAACAAAACAAAACTAGGCAGCACTGAAATGCCCCCAGTTTATAAGAAAGGTATCAAGCTTCAGATGTGTTTCAGGATCTCATGATCTGCCGCAACATCCATCCCTGGTGTCACCCAGTAACACAAGAAAACACAAAAGGAAAAAGACTGTGGCTATTCTCTGCAGCCATTTCTATTCCTGCAATGTTTTCAGCACTGGGAATTCAAAAGGCAGAACCGGAGATGAAAGGGACACTGAAAGTGAAGCAGAGGACCACCTTGAGGTAGAAAATGCACTGAGATCAATGGGGAAAAATGATGGATTCCCCACATATGGAAATACTTGGTATGATGTAAATTTTATTTCATTTGTACAACATGGATTTACAACACAAAAGGTGTTCATAGCATATTACTGGCATTTATTGATAGCGGAAAAATGCATTGGGAGTGAAATATTTTATGCCCTAATAATTTCTTTTCTTTAAAAGGGGTTTATATATGCTTGGCATTCTTGTTTCCTTTGAATATTCCCAGAGGATTTTCTTTTCTATTTATTTACTTTATCTCATTTGACCCTAATGCCCTCCTAAGTTATGAAAATTCTGGCCCTTTCAGTTTGTAATCTTTCCTAGAAATTCAACCATTGTTGAACAATGAACAACATGTGAACAAAATGAGCACAACAATCAACAAAATTACAAATGAATATTTTAATGCCTCAATCTTTAATGTTTATAAGTAGTCAAAATATAACGCCTGTGCTATACAACCTTTTCCAGAAAATAGAAGAGGAAGAAATACTTCCCAACTGATTTTTAAGAGACCACAATTATTTTAATACCAAAATATTTTTGGTAATATCATTCCAGAATTGAAATTATAGACCCATAGCCCTTATAAACACACTAAATTTAGGTGTGATGTTTTCTTTAATAGAAGGTTTTTAACTATGAATTAAATTTATTTGGTACTTTTGGAACTATTAATTATTAGTTTCCTCTTGAGTGATTGGCATTGATGTTATTATATATTTTGAAGTTTAGTAAGTAATTACCACATTGCTTTTCAATAAGGCCATTATAATTCACTTTTCAAAAGCAATGTATGAGAATTTTGTTTTCTTTGATATGCTAAAGAGGTAGTAGAAATCACAATTTTTAATATTTACTAAACTGATGTTGTAAAGCATTCTCTCATTGTTATTTTACTTTACAATAACATGACTAGTTGTGACTCAGTAGTACTTGTGACTACTTACATTTTTTGCTATTTTGAATTTACTGTTTTACAATTTGCATAATCACCTTTGCAAAATTTTCTGTTATGGATATTTATATTGCCAATGACATAGATTACTTCTTATGTACATGTATTTAATTATATTTATTTACTACATATATTTGTTTGTCTGTATCTGAGAAAATTGTGGATTGTGATATGTAAATCTCATTGAGCAGGAATCAGCATATGGACCAAATCTGGTCTACATTTTATTTTTAAACATAAAGTTTACTGAACTACAGCCACATTCATTTCTTTATATATTATCTACAGCTGATCCTGCACAACAGAATTGAGCAGAGCTGAGTATTCACAATAGGAACTATATGGACCAAAACATCTAAAATGATTACTCTGTGGTCCTATACTGACCCCTGTCATAGACCATAGGTAAGGGGATTTAGAACTAAAAGGAAATAAAATATATATTTTGGGGTTTATTTGTAAATAAGGAGACAGAATTAAAGCGTAAAGTAATTGGCCTCATTGACTGTATCTAGTTAATCTAACCCAGGATGAGAACCCTAGCTTCTCCCCTATTACCATAGGCACCACTCATTTTACCTTAGTTATATCTCTAAATACCCAGTCTCCAAATATAATCACATTCTGAGGTACTGGGAGTGAGGACTTTGACGTATGAACTTCAAGGCAACATGATTCTGCCCACAACAATATATGACCTTTATTGTCTCACATTATTCAGTGATCTATTGGGACTATTTAAACTATGTATTCATGAGCGAGATTGCAAAGTTTACATGCAAAAATCTGAAAAACAAAGAACTATTCACCAATAAAGTCTATATCAGGCAACAATATATTAGTTCTTAGAGATTAGTTTTTTTTTTTTCCCTTCTTCCTAGGCTGTGAAACAAGTATCTGTGCCTTTATGTAGCAAAGCTTTCCCAAGGAAGTGATGTGAAATTGTGGACTTAGTAGTACATTCTCAACAGGACTAATTCAGATGATGGTTTACTGCAAGTTGTGTTAGATTTAACTCTTGCTAGAGTCAAACATAAATATCACTTAGATACATTAAATATTTACATGATATGGAATGAAGATAGGAAAATATATAACTAAAAGGATGTTTTGCAGATGTAAACTTTAAGATATAAAGGGAAAAAATGGCACTGTAAAAAATTAAAAAGAAGCCAGGGTGAGCAGGCTAAGATCTACATGTGTAATTAAGATGTGTATTCCGAGTTCTGTTTATATAGTAAAGTGATCTATTGGGCAAAACATTGTTGAATTTTTTTGTTTGTTTGTTTGTTTGGTAAGTAATCCTTAAAATGATTGTTGGATTGGGCCTGCTGGTTCTAAAATGATCAGTTCCTTCTGTATCACATTTTACTCTTTTCTCATTCCAAATTTTCTCTTATTATTATTTCCATGAGTTTAAAGCTAACGTGAACACAATTGGTCACTAAAAGCCACACAGAAAAGAAAGAAAAATAAAGATAATCATATTTATTCACATGCAAAAGGAAATTATTCATTTCATAGGCCTAAGATTGGCTATATATGTAATGTCAGATCTACCATGATTTACAATGTTTATGTTCCAATGTTGTTATCAGTATCTCTTCAGTTGCTCAGTTTATTTCCAATCAGCCATTGATTTTGCTGACTTTGTTATGCTTTACCCTCATAAAGAGTTCTTTCACATAGGCAACATAGATTATCTAATAATTAATGTTAATAATAATAAATAGCATCTAAATTTTGTGACAATGACTATTGTTTTCATATTTAAACCATAAAAGTTTTCCAGATGATTTTCAAATGACACATTTGAGTTATAATCATCCAAAAATAAAATGAGATTCACCATACAAAACCATCAGTACCTCTGCTAAAAGCCCAGTATCACAATACCTGAAAAGTCGATGGATCTACATTATGAAGATTCCTGTAGAGTTCCCTGTTAAGATTGCTAATCATCATGGTTAACTGTTTTTATTTTATAGACTGGGAAGCAAAGGGGGTGAAATTAATTACTTGTATACACATAGTAGGAAAAAAGACTAATCCTCAGTTCACTTGCCTTCTTTTACATTTGCATTGCATGGAATCAACAACCTATTAAATCACTATTCTATGAAACATATCTTCAGGTTATTATTTTGCAATTGTGCTGTCATTATTTCAACAATGGAAAAGTATTCCAATATGTACAAAATGAACAGCTACATTTGTTTAAAGCCAAAACTCACTTATATAGAATTTCTGAGGTTCAACAAAATTGTGTTTTAAATTTGGTGAAAATAACACACACACATTTTTTTTAAAATTTTACTTAGCTAAAATGGCCCAAAACTATTCAGGTATAAAAGAATTTATTGTTTTATAATGGTGCAATATATAATGCAATATTGATGTGCATTTATTTTTTTGACTGGTTGCTGTTATAAGCTTTTATTTCATAAGAAATTAATTGAAAATGAAATGTTCATGAATGACTGTCCTTAATCATACTCCCTATAAAGTTTCAGAGCTGTGGATACTGTATTAGGTTCATTTAAAAAAGAGAGAGAGAGAGAGAGAGAAAGAAAAAGAAAAAGAAGCTTAAATCCCTGCAACTATCTGTAGCATTCAGAATCTTTGTTTTCATATGAAAAGGCATATATGAGTACAGACAATAATCTTTTCAAGTTTTAGGTTGCTGTGAGCATTTGCTCCTACTGAGGATCAATAGCCTTGAGCTGCAAAGAAATCACAACCTTCAATCCTCCTGCTAATAAGAAAATCCAAAATGGCAGAAGAGATTTTGTAGTTTCTAAGAGAACCCATGAAGACCTTAACTGCTTGAAAATTCATCCTGTACAGGGCAATATATGGAATTGCTGAAGGAAAAAACACAATCAATTAAAGAAAACCAACTCCTAAATACAATTCAAAATGAAAAGTAATAGCAAGCATGATAATCTTATTTTCTCAGATTAAATAAATATCATAATATAATCTGGTTTTTATAATATCAGATTTAAGCATATTTCTAATAAACAAGTTTTTGTATAAGTTTTTTTTCACTTGGCTTTTAAAGAGTTTAGCACTTCCTGCTGTACAATATATATGGAAAAATAATTATTTTATAACAATAGTAAGTTACATAATTTTTTAAAAATTATGTATACCACACAATAATCTATTTTATATACATACCTCAGTGCATGCAGAATGTCTATGTAATTATAACTAAAATGCTAGTGATAATAACATAACTTAAATTTTTGTGTTTGTATTTTTGAAGATTGATGTTTGGTTTATCATATTGATGTTTGTACAAAACAAATAAGAATTGAGATTCCCCTAAAGATATGTTGAAGTCCTCATACCCACAATCTGTGACATGCTCTTACTTGGAAATACAGTCTTTAAAGATGATCAAGTTAAGATGAAGTCATTAGGATGTCCTAATCCAATATGATTGGTATCTTTATTAAAAAAAGACAATTTGGATATAAACACAGACATTGACAGAAGGAAGACAGTATAAGAAGATATATATGTGATGAGGGAATCAGAGATTAGACTCATGAAGCTGCAAGCCCAGAAATGTTAAAAATTGCTGGCTATAGCTAGAAGCTAATAAGTGGCAATGAAGGATTCTACCCAGTCTCAGAGGAAGCAGGATACTGCAGACACCTTGATTTTAGTCTTCTATACTCCAAAACTGTGAGACAATAAGTTTCAGTTGTTTTAAGATACCCAGGTGTGGTACTTTGTTACAGTAGCCCTAGCAAACTAATACTGTTATTATCTAGGGCATTAGGGATATATAAATCTAAATTTAAAATCATATGTGTCCAATAAGGACTAAGTTCAGCAACATGTAATAGAAAACTCAAATAACAATTTAATTCATTTTAAATATGTATTTGAAAAACTTTATTACACTACAAAAGGTCCAGTGCTTTTATGATGGATCCAGTTTTTCATGAAAAATGTAGAGCCATTCTAGCTATCTTCTACACCATCTGTAGAGCATGGTCTCTCTGTTCTTATAAGAGAGCTGCCCAGTTTAAACAACATACTTACATTCTAGAACATATCTTTTGGGGAATCTCAATTTAATCCTTAGGACTGCTGCTAGTGATTTTTTTTCTTTAACCTGATCTTTGCACTAATATAGCATAATGATATTCTTTGTTGAATATTCTAAGTGTGCCCTTGGCTTGGAGCCTTGGAGTGGTGGATAGAATTGTGGCCTCCCAATGACTACCCTCTAATTCTTGGAACCCATGATATGACTTTATTTGGAAAAGAATCTTTGGAGGTGTAATGAAATTAAGGATAAAATAAATGGAGATGAGACGATCCTGGAATATCTGGATGTGCCCTAAAGCTAATGAAAGTGCTCTTATAAGAGTTCTCTTGGGGCACCTGGGAGACACAGCAGGGTGAGCATCCAAATTTTGGTTTTGGCTTGGGAGGTGATCTCAGGGTTGTGAAATCAAGTCCTGCATAGGGCTCCATGCTCAGTGTGGAGTCTGCATGGGATTCTCTCTCCATCGCCTTCTGCCCCTCCCACTCATGCTTGTTCTCTCTCACTTTCTCTCTCAAATAAATAAATCTCTTAAAAAACAAAAACAAACAAACAAACAAATAAACAAAAAACCACAGAGTGCTCTTATATGAGGAGAAAACAGAGAAAGCAAAGAGAAGAAGAGGGAAGAAATTGGAATTATGCCACAAGCCAAGGAGTACCTGGTGCTATCAGAAGCTAGAATGGGCAGAGGATTCTCCACTAGTACCTCCACAGGAAGTGTGGCCCTGATGAAAACTTGATCTCTGAGTTCTGGCTTCTAAAACTGTGAGATAAGACCTGAAGCCATCTTAATCTCAGGAAACAAACTGAGGGTTACTGGAGGGAGGGGAGGGATAGGGTGGCTGGGTTATGGACATTGAGGAGGGTATGTGCTATGGTGAGTGCTGTGAACTGTGTTAAGACTGATGATTCACCGACCTGTACCCTTGAAGCAAATAACACATTATACGTTAATAAAAAAAAATAAGAAAATCCTAGAGGAGAACACAAGCAGTAACCTTTTTGACATCAGCCAGAGCGAATTCTTTCTAGATATGTCTCCTGAGGCAAGAAAAAAAAAGCAAAAATAAACTGTTGGAACTTCATCAAAATAAAAATCTTCTGCACAACAAAGAAAACAATCAACAAAAATAAAAGTCAACCTAAGGAATGGGAGAAGATATTTGCAAAAGACATTATCTAATAAAGGGCTAGAATCCAAAATGTATAAAGAACTCATCAAACTCAGCACCCCAAAAAATGAAAAATACAATTAAAAAAAGGGCAGGGGACTGATCAAACATTTCTCCAAAGAAGACATCCAGATGGCCAATAGACACATGAAAAGATCAATATCACTGATAATTAGGGAAATACAATTCAAAACTACAATGAAATATCACCTTAAGATGGCTAAAATCAACAACATAAGAAACAACAGGTGTTGATGAGAATGTGGAAAAGGGAGAACCCTCTTGCACTCTTGATGGGAAATGCAAACTGGTTCAGCCACTCTGGAAAACAGTATAGAGTTTCCTCAAAAAGTTAAAAATAGAACTACCCTACGACCCAGCAATTGCAACACTAGGTATTTACCCAAAGAACACAATAATACTAATTCAAAGAGATACACATACGACAATGTTTATAATTATCTATATTTAGAATCTATAATTATCTATGATAGCCAAACTATGGAAACAGCCCAAGTGTCTATCAGCTGATGAATAGATAAAGAAGATGTGGTGTATATATATGATATAATTACACACACACACACACACACACACAGTGGAATATTCCTGAGCCATAAAAAAGAATGGAATCTTACCATTTGCAAATGACATGGATGGAGTTAGAGAGTATTATGCTAAGCAAAATAAGTCAGTCAGGGAAAGACAAATGCCATATAATTTCAGTCATATGTGGAATTTAAGAAACAAAACAAAAAAACAAAAGGGAAAAAAAAAGGGTGGTAAATGAAGAAACAGACTCTTAACTGTAGAGAACAAACTGATGGCTACCAGAGGGGAGGTGGTGGGGGATGAGTTATATAGGTGATGGGGATTAAGGAGAGCATTTGTGAGGACCACCTGGTGTTTTATGGAAGTGGCCAATCACTGTATTGTACACCTGAAACTAATATTACACTATATGCTAACTAAATGGAATTTAAATAAAAACTAAAAAAAAAACAACCCCAAAGTGAGAGATAATAAATTTCTGTTGTTTGAAGTCATCCAGTTTATAGGAATTCATTACAGGAGCCTCAGGAAACTTTGCATAAGCTCATCCTTCTCCCTAGAATAATATTTTTTACATACTTGCTACAAATTTTGTTTTCAGTTCTCAGAAGTGTTTTCCTTTTAGCCATAATTTTCATCATCTCACATTTCACATATCTCTTAGCTATTTTGTGACCGCTTCTCTCACTAAAATAGAGGAATCATGAGAACTGAGACTTTATTATAATCAGCTCTTAGAAGTTGTTTATATCAAAGAAGACACACAACAAATACTTGATTGATCTAATGTAACTAGTTCAGAACTTACAAGTATTGATTAAGCTAATGAACAAAACAGAAAACAATAAACTGACCTCTACATCTCTGCTTTTATTTAGTCTCATTTTAATCACTAGAAAAAAACAATTCCTGACATCTTGGTTTATCCTTTATGATGTTAGGAAATGGTATCAATAATACAGAATGGATAGGAAAAATAAGAGCACTACAATTTACTTACATATTTGCACTTTCCAAGCAGCAGTCTCTTCATTAACTGTTTAGAAGAAAAAAAATACTGAATTCAGGCAAATATATTCTTTTGAAAATATAGAGCATATAAATTTTATATATAAAATAAACTAATAAGTTTGTGCAACATCAGATATTTATTTTTACATTAAGTAGCTACACAAAAATAAAGTTACTCATATCAATGCCATGTTGCTTTATATATATATATATATATATATATATATATATATATATATGCTTTCATTTGTAGTCTCATCAGTTTGCCAGCTGCGTCCTGATACTAGGAAGAGCCTTGAGACAGGACTTGGGAAAAGTATGGGTATGAAGAGAAAGAGTACAGAGAAAAGAGAATTGTTGGCCAAGAAACTTTTTGAATTCTGAAAATAGCATCAGTGGAAGAATCTTTTGAAAAAATAATGAATAAACATTGAGTGGTCACATGCATCTTTGCAAGTGTATAATACAATAAATATGCCTGGGTTACGTGTCTGCCTTTGGCTCAGGTCATGATCTTGGGGTCCTGGGATTGAGACCGTTGGCAGGCTCCCTACTCAGCAGGGTGTCTGCTTCTCCCTCTCCCTCTGGCTTCTTCCGGCTCATGCTCTCTCTCTCTCAAATAAATAAATAAAATCTTAAAAAAAAAAAGAGGCAAAGATGCCTATGCTAAAGACATGAAACTTTAAAAAGAAATGTATATCCTGAAATTATTATTGTAATTGTACTTATAGTTAAATTAATAAATAATAACATTGTTTATGTTTTTATTCTGTCCTATGCATCATAACTTCTTCAATAAGTTCAATTTAAATCAGAAAAGTTGATATTATGTTAACTCATCAAAATTTTCTGGAAATTGAAAAAATTTTAAGTGGGAAGGAGAAAGTCTTTAATATTACCTTCTACTTCTAGTAATATGTGAATTTTTTTCCTTTTAGATTTTATTATTTATTTGACAGAGAGAAGGACATTGAGAGGGAGCACAAGCAGGGGGAGTGGGAGAGGGAGAAGCAGGCTTCCTGTTGAGCAGGGAGCCCAATATGGGGCTCAATCCCCGAACCCAGGGATCATGACCTGAGCCGAAGGCAGATGCTTAACAACTGAGCCACTCAAGTGCCCCTAACTGTATGTTTCTAAAAACGTGCTATTTAACTTTAAAAATTGCATATAAGCAATTAAAATTAGATTTTACAGTGTCTAAGCAGGGTCGGGCCTGGTTAGTACTTGGATGGGAGATTTTACAGTGTCAAAATATAGCCAACTTCCAAGAGGTTTTCATCTCTTTGCTTTAAAAAAAAAAGTTTTGTTCTTTGAAATGTCCATGTATGAATTCCACAAAAACCCTATTTTTTTTAAAGATTTTACTTTAAGTAATCTGTACACCCAATGTGAAGCCCAAACTTGCAACCCCGAGGTCAAGAGTCATATACTTTATTGACCAAGACAGCCAGTTGGTCCCAAATACCCTATTAAAAAAAATATTTTATTTACTTGCTTGACAGAAAGAGAGAGAGAGAGAACCCACATGCCCACAAGTAAGGGGAGGAACAGGCAGAGGGAGAAGGAGAAGCAGCACCCCGCTGAGCAGGGAACCCAATCATGATCCCAGAACCCTGGGATCATGACCTGAGCTGAAGTCAGACACTTAACCAACTGAGCCACCCAGGCTTCCCTCTAAATAAAATTTTAGAATTATTTTAAAAATAACTTTTAAGGGGCGCCTGGGTGACTCAGTGGGTTAAAGCCTCCACCTTTGGCTCAGGTCATGATCCCAGGGTCCTAGGATTGAGACCTGTATGGGGCTCTCTGCTCCGTAGGGAGTCTGCTTCCTCCTCTCTCTCTGCCTGCCTCTCTACTTGTGATCTCTGTCTGTCAAATAAATAAATAAAATCTTTAAAAAATATATGTATATATATTTTAAATGTTCTATAAAGTTGTGTGTATGTGTGTGTCTACATGCTATGAGAGCTTTGGGGAACAGCGAGTATTTGTTTATCTGTTAAAATATTTTAAGAGTAATTTTAATATCCAAAATTTACTCAGTATCTTAAAATAGGTTTTATCATATCTTTACCAGTACAAGAAGAGTATTTATGGATAAGTGTTTATCTTTCTAAAATTATGTTTTTATGAAATATGAGAAAATAAACAGTGACATAATAATTTATCATGCAAAAAGAAAACCTGCCATTTAAAGAAAAACATTTATAATTTTAAAATATTATCTTGATATAGATTAATTCAGAATTTCATATTAATTTTTCCTTAAAATAAGTACCTGGTGTATACAAGTGGTCTTCCTAGAAGTTTAAACATATCATTAGGGCTCTTTACATGAAGATAGATAAATAGATATATTCTGTATACATTTATGCACAAAAGCATATGTAAATGTACCCACACATTGAAGAAGCCTTTCCCCCCCCTCATTCTCATTCATTTTAAAATAGAAACTAGAATAATTTAGAGTGAATTAGTACATACCATCAGGGACAACACTAAAGGCACAAGTGTTTTCATGTCTGCTGTATGGGAGCCAGAGCTATTCAGTTTTGCTTCAAGCTTCTTCCATAAAAATAACCCAAGAGACTACATTATTATTCCACTTGGGGGTACCTCTGATGGTACATATTAATTTATATTGGCAGGAAGCGTTGGAAGTCAGCCATTTGCCAGCATTCCAAGTACAAATGGTACAGCTACAGATGTTGCAGCAGTAGGTAGGTACAGGAAAGTAGAAACCATGAAAAATAAAAATGAATTACTATTAATTTCTTAGAGTTTGTATGTAAATAATTGGGGGTTGATAAAATTTTCAAACTGAGAGTCTAATTTCAAAGCCGATTTGAACAAATTAACCTATATGTAAATAAAATAAATTAAGCTTTATGCTAGTGCACACATATAAGTTTAAAATTTGGATCTACAAAATAACTGGCAAGAAAAATATGCCTATTCAAAAAATAGAGTGCTGCTTCGGAAGAACCTTTGCTTGTTCAAGAAATCTCAATCTGTCTGTATAAAGGTATATAAAACCACTAATACATTTCCAGTGTTATTGGCAAGAATCCCATAAACTATCATTCTATTCAATGGTTTACAGTTAAATGGTTTAAAATACGAATTTTGGGGGGAAAGAAGGAAAAAAATGAGACCTATGACCTGAATTGCTCACACAAAGATATCATTTTAATAGAGTTTTTAAAAGCATTTTATTCAATCTTAATATCCCAAATTTAAAAGATAATTAATCTACTTCAACTATTCATACCTCCTCATAACCCAGTTTAAGCCAGTTCCCATAAGAAATATTAACTCTCATTATTATTGAAAATTGCATGTCTTTAAATTAACCCATTGATTTTCTAATAATACTCTCTACTCTACAAATTTCTGTTAGCTTCACTAAAGAACAGAGGGAAATATTAGGATACATTTTGAAATCAGATTTTTTATACATTTAAATAATGATTATATTTATAAGTTATGTTTGTGATTTAAATATTATCTTTGTGTCGGTGATTATGAATGATAGAGTAATAAATATATTGTTTATAGAAAAGAACAATGCAGGAAAGAACAACAGCCTTCAAAACAATCACCTTAGGAAGCTTTACATCCTTTAATATCCTTATCATTTGTGGTCACTGTATTTCAGTGTATGAACTTTTTTTTAATTAGCTTTAAGGTCTGACTGTATCAATTATTCTTCCTTTGAGGGAGAATATGATTTTTGAAAATGCAAATGCACTAATTGAATAAGTTTATGGTGAATAACAACATGTGCACTCTTGGAGATAACAGTATTAAGGGCTTGGAACCCAAAGAACAGACAAAGTGTAAAACTTGAAGATTTAGAAACAATTGCTTAAGGAAATGGACTCCAATCTGAGATACAAAGGCTTTTGTATTTAAGAGGAAAATGTACATTCCTTTTGGATGGAGAGTAAACATACTGCCTTATAAGAACTTTATATTTGATACATTCAAGTGTGGTGAGAGTAACAGTAAAAGAGAGATAGGGTAGGGAGGTCAGTTGGTGCTAGGTCATGATGGGCTCTGTATCATATTGAGGTACTTGGACTTATCCTAGCAAAGAGATGACAGCGAAATCTCTCATTTTTATTTATATACAAGTCATAGAAGATCATAGACAGAAAGTATATTTCTTGAGAGTCTAATTAATAGTGTGAGATGGGACATCAAGTCATCTTACAATCTGATGGTCATATCAGGAAGCCTGCAAGTTTTGCTCTTTGGATAGCTAGAAAACCCATGAATAATACTTCTACTAGTTCTAAATTATAATGATAAAACAAGAGTTTTAAAACAAAATAAAAGTCTCTGTCTTCGTGCTTTATAATAATGATACAGAAATCCCAAGAAGAAAGAAAAGGATATTAGGAGTAGTTATTTCAGACTAAGAATCATCAACCAGTCTCAAATTTTACTGTGAGAGGGCTATAAAATACAGAATAAAGGGGCTATCCCTATATATCTGGATTTTAAAAACTATTATTTACCTCTATTCCCATCTCTTTACCCAGATGCCTGACTACAACCTTATGAAGGTTTGACAGAGTTACCTTGAATATTTCTGTCTCTGAAATTCTATGTTGATAATTTATGACTATTAGAACTTATTCATTTTTTGAGATTCAGATTTATCCTTTGAAAATAATTGGCATGATTATAAGCACCTGTATTTTCTGGAAATGACCCAGGAATACTAAGGAAAGTAAATAAATTGTTGGGAATTTACATTAATATTATATTTAATATTATCTTGTATCTATTTGCTTTTGTTGACTACTTTTTTTCCCAATCCATTCATGTGTTGAGTCATTGCATAGTTAGCCATTCCTGAACTCTTTCTTTTATAAATCTTTTTTTTTTTTTTAAGATTTTATTTATTTGACAGACAGAGATCACAAGTAGGCAGAGAGGCAGAGAGAGAGGAAGGGAAGCAGGCTCCCTGCTGAGCAGAGAGCCTGATGTGGGGCTCGATCCCAGGACCCTGGGATCATGACCTGAGCTGAAGGCAGAGGCTTTAACCCACCCAGCCACCCAGGTGCCCCTGAACTCTTAATTATAATCATTGTTAGACACAGAGTAATGCATCATGAGGACAACTTCCTAACTTAAAATTTCCTGGCTTACTGAACTTCCTTTTATTTTTAAGAACAACAGCATTTTGCTCATTCCAATGCTTCTATTCATCAAGTTTGAAAAACTGAGACTTTTGTACTGTAGTTTTCTGAGGAACTTTGAACCCAACCTACTTCAATAATAGCCAGCTGACTGGGGTCTGTCTGGAGGACCTAATTGGTATGAGTGATGCACAGTAGAAGACAGCAGCTCAATTTGTATGCAAGCCTCAGTTTAAGAAGTGTGACACTCATAGTGAAAACAGAACACAGCAAGCCAACAGTTCAGGACTAGTCATTCAAATGTACTCAAGGTCATTTCCTTTTGTCTATGTTTTTTTACAAAGAGTTACTTAGAGATGGGAAATGGAAGAAATGAATTTTTCATGTAAATTAGTGCCTGAGGAAAAGGAAGAAAAATGTCTATTCCACTGTGTAGACCTAGAGCAAAGCAAAGGCAGTTGGCTACGAAATATCCTGGGCAAAGACTGACTCTTCTACCACACAGTTGGATGAATGAATCTGGGCAGTGAGTAATAATGTATCAATTTTCCTAAGGTATACACCAGGATAGTAAAAGAATGTAAGAAAGTCTTTTCATCCTGTCATCGGTACTTAGGGAATGATTCAGATTTCCCTATATCAAGATCAAAATCTAGAATAGTTGATATTATATAGCACATTACATTAATTTTTTAATACTTGGAAATATTCACCCACATTTTTGTTTAATATTTGGAAATTTTGTAGTATTTTCATTGAATTTGTAATATAAGCAATTAAATTTGAACTCAATTATAAGGGACATTTTAAGGAAGTATATCAGTAAATATCTTCTTCCTTATTGCTAGTAGTTCTTTTAGCAATTTCTGTAGGACCCACTGTGACTCCTGTGATCTTATGCAAGGAAGAATAAAAGAGAAATGGACTTAAAAAAAAAGAAAGAAGGAAAAGAGAGTGAGTAATAAGGGAAAAAATGGAATGAAAAAAGGAAGGAAAGAAGGGAGGGAGGGAAAAAGAAAAAGACTGATTTTACAATAAAGGTATATGATTATATATTGGTAAGAAATTAGAAAATAAGTCTGAGTGTTATAATGAGTAAATAATATTTTAAGCCACTCAAGAGTTATATACATTTAAAATGTTGGAAAAACCATCTGAAATGAAAACATTTCTAGTGTTACTTAAGTAAACATAAGTTTATTCCCATGAATATTTTTGATAGGTTAATCTACATCAACCCTGCTCATATCTACCCATTTAACATTGAATCCTAACATAAATGAACCCTATTTATGTGAAGCTTGCTATATTTTCTGTTATTAAATTATTCCTCTTTTTTTTTCTTTCTCTTCTTTCCTGCATTCTTACTTTTACTCTTTCTTTTTTCTTTTATTTTACCTGCTTCCCTTCCTGCCTCATTTATTCTATCTTCCTTCTTTTAATTACGCATGATACATACCAGATAAGATTTCATGTTTTCCAATTGGAGGTCTTGTTAGGGATATTATTAGAAGCTTGGTCATTATCCATATTAACAAAGTAACAAGAGGCAAAATGATTTAAAATGCCTAAATAATGGCAGATAATTAAATAGATAAATGAAATTAACTGGAAAATCAACTTGAAATAAAGAGCAGGTAAATTAGATAGAACCTGTCTTTTTACTAATTGCTCTTGGTTTTAGTGCTTAAAACGATGATCTGGTAAATTCTGTTACTTTAGGAAATACAATAGCAGTGAAGATGGAGCAGAGCTCTTTCACATGAATATAAATTTCCTCATATTTGAAGAAATTACTGTAAGGATGTGAGGACAGGTTCAGCTTTAGATAAATTTGACACATAATTTTAGTATGAAAAGCAACAAATATCCTGAATCGAAAGTAGTGGAAATGTTATGATTTAACAAAACAAACAAACAAAAACCCCACCAAAGATCAATTTATCATGATTAAAACAAAAACATATTAGAGCAGAGTGACTGTTAGTCATTGTCCATCTTGTATCAACCACGAATGCGAAGGCATAGAACTTAGGCATCTACTACACATAAATTCCCAAGAAAGTTTTCTATAAATATATTTAATTTGTTTAATTGTAAAGGATGACATCTGAAGGAAATGATTTCAGTCTTAAAACATAATTTTCTTTAAATAGATAGAGGTGTTAAAATTCCCTGGATATATGATATTGAAAGTAAGAAGCTAATTTTGGCCACCATTTCCACATTTTAAAAAATCACTATTTAAATCCCCAGTTTCCATTTGTATCATGTATATGTCTCACATATTCTAGCTTCTAGCTAATGGATCTATCGGGAGTACTTTTATAAAAAATAAAATTGCAGTAGCATGCCTTTCAAATTATAATTTTTCTACAAGGAAAAAGTCTAAATATGGTGCATATGGCAGTTCCTCTCCTCTCCTGGAGTATCTGACATAGGTCAAATCAATGATTTGGTAATTTTCTGCTACTTTCATCGATTACTATGCAATTCTTTAGCAGCCAAATTCTTGATAGGTATCAAGTATGTATTAGAACCCATACAAGGTTTATATAGGTTAGACTTGTAATTCCTAGAATTCCCGAAAAATATTAAATAATATTGTATTTTGTGCTTTTATTGAACTAAAATTTTATGATCTTTATTTTTAAGGAGATTCATGTATAACAAGTTTATCAGTTAAAGACAGCTCTATCCCCTCTGTAAGTCTGTTATCTGTAAGAGCAGAAGGATCCTGTTTCATACTTCTACCTCAGATCCAGTGATAGCACTGGGCACATAGTAGGAGCATCCGTTTATAACTACAGAGTACAGTGGCACTATACCTATTCATTTGTTTCCTTTGTACCATTCTTACCAAATAAGAACACAACTGTTTAGAGCACTTAATTGTGTGAGTTCATGGAATGGAACCTCACATCCTCTTGTGTGTCTGTGTTGCTGGGAGACCTGGGTTACTGCCTACAATTTGTTTTTGTACCGAATAAAGCTACAGAAACCCAATCCAACAGTTTTTGGCAAGGAAACTCCTTTTCATCATGCATCTCCCTCCCTTGGGATTTGGACAGTTTTCTCTCCTTGGAAGGTTTAGGCGTTTGTAACTTTTTACACCTACTGTGTCCCTTGAGATACAGTATTTTCCCCAATTTCAAAAGAAAAGTTGGATTGGCATTTTCTCACACTATTTTTTTCACACTTCTTCCAACTTTCAAGAAAATAAGAACTACTTGATAGCAACACGAGCGCAATTGCTGCCTCTGTTATTAACTCTTTACTATATTTACCACAACTTACTCTACCTTGATGAACCTGTCATCTTATCCTTTGCTTCTATCAAAATGTTCCTTTTGGATTCACCTGAGTTTCTTTGACAATTCTCAATACGTGGCTTAACAATTCCAGATAAGTCAGCATGAACATTATCTCTTGGATCTTTATCCTTTACCTTCTAGAATTTTACAGTTTTATCATGAAAATAATAATCAGTTTCTCACTATTACCAGTAATGGTACTTTTGATTAGGGAAGTATTTTACACATGTGCTGCTAAAATACTGTAACCCTAACTTATTTTGAACCTGTTTATTCAATTTTGTGTGCTACAGAAACAGAGAGAGAGTAAAATTATTATGTGCATTTCCCTAGTTAATATTTAAAGCATTTGGGGAATCTTCTCAAAATCAGAGCATTATGTAAGTTTCTCTGCTAATGTACTTATCTTCCCCAAAACTTATACCAGGAATTGGCAAACATTTTCTGCAAAAGGCCAGGTGGTACATATTTTAGGCTTTTAGGCCATATGATTTCTATCAAAACTACAACTCTACCTTTGGAGTATAAAAACAGCTACAGAAAAGAAACAAAAAAATGAGCATAGCTGTTTATTTGGTTTTATTTCTGGATTACTTGTAATAGTTTGTTAGGGCTGCCATAATAAAATGCCACTTATTGGGTGCATATGTGCTGAAGGCTACAAGTCCAAACTCAAGGGATCAGCAGGGTTAAATAACAAAAATTTAACTGAGTAAATTTTAAAGATCTATTGGACTTTATTAAATGATTTATGAATCATCAGCATCCCATCTAGTAAGCAGAGGGAAGCTCTGAGGAGTTGTACAAAGTGTAAAGTCTATAGAAGGAAGGTGGGGCAAGGAATTTACTAGCAAAAGAAAAAGATTATTTCAGGCAAGGCCTCAGAGGGAAAAGCAAAGGGCCTTATGAGGATGACCTCATCATTCTTTGGGGGATGGAGAGGATGCATATGTCAGACTCATTGGCATCGACCAGAAAATTCCCAACTGACTGGTTAAGAAACTATTTCTTGGGGAAGGTTCGGATTGCAATTAGGTTAGGAATTAAGCTCCAGTTTGGGACTTGTTCTAAAGGATGTCTTTTAAACCTGTAGTTTTCTTTTTAACAGCAGGTTTGGTTTCTTCTGAGGTCTCTCTCCTTGGCTTGCAGGTAGATATCATCCTCCTATGCCCTGACATAGTCTTTCCTCTGTGTGCCCACATCCTTGGTATCTCTTTGTGTACCCAAATTTCTTTTTATTTCCTATTATTAACCACCACCAGGTTGGATTAGGGCCTACCCTCATGGCCTCATTTGAATTTAATCACATCTTTAAAGGCTACATCCCAATACAGTCAACGTTCTGAGATATTGGGTTTTGAAGCTTCAATGTGACAATTTGGGGAACACAAAATTGAACTCATAAAAACACTGAAACTTGAATTTCACATAATTTTCAAGTATCCTAAAATATTATTCTTTTAGAAAAATATTTTCCAAACATTTAACAGTGTTAAAAAACAAACAAGCAAAAAACCTTTGTTAGCTCCCAGGCCCTACAAAAACAGGCTGCAGGACAAATTTCACCCATAGACCTTAGTTTGCCAAACCCTGCCCTAGAGAATCATTCCTTTCCTTAAGTATTTCACTTGCATCTGAATACAATAAGTCAAATTATATACAATTTATAATACATTGATGTTTTCCCATAAAGAAGACACTGTTTTCAAAAAAAAAAAAAGAAGACACTGTTTTCATTATAATTGAATTTTATATCTAAACAACAAAATAACCCAATACATACTATTAATACCAGGTTCTTTTAGCTCCACTTTTTATCAGACTACTCTTAGAGAGTATAACTTAGTTTATGTTCATATTTTAACTGTTTTTACAAAGACATGCATGTAATAATAATGCTTTACATTTGTATATTAAAATTTACTGTTTAGTTTAACATGCTTTATATCATTTGATTCTCATATTTTTTGCTCTTGAGTGTAACAGTAGTGTGTTGCTAATTATCTTGTCAATGTTAAATATCCAAGCGTAGTTTCCACTCCATTGTTGATGAGCAATGCATATAAATAAAAGAAATAAGGCAGACATCATTCTCAGATTATTTATAGGTAACCTAAGGCTTAGAAAGTTTAAATTATTATTATACAATGAGTAAGTTCAAAGCTTTATTAGGGACAAGAGATTTCTGGTATTTTTGTATTACTTAATGTGATGTAGACCTGTACAAATCAATGCACTTATTTCATATTTGCCAATATAGTAGTATAATATTCCAGAATTAAAAGGAGCATTGTTTGTGAATATTTACTATTATTTTTCTGTATTGAATGATAAAATATTCAGGACATCGAACATAAGATTAATATACATTATTTTAATTTATATTTTAATAATTTATTTATTTTTATTATTTTGTTTTGTTTTTTAAAAGATTTTATTTATTTATTTGACAGAATGAGAGAGAGGGAGAGCATGAGAGGAGAGAGAGTCAGGGAGAGAAGCAGGCACCCTGCTGAGCAGGGATCCTGATGTGGGACTCCATCCTGGGACTCCAGGATCATGACCTGAGCTGAAGGCAGTCGCTTAACCAACTGAGACACCTGGGCACCCTATTTTTACTATTTTTAAAGATTTTATTTATTTGAGAGAGAGATAGTGAGCACAAGCAGTGGGGAGGGTCAGAGAAAGAGGAAAAAGCAGATGCCCTGCTAAGCAGGGAGCCTGATGTGGGGCTTGATCCCAGGACCCTGAGACCATGACCTGAGCTGAAAGTAGCCGCTTAACTGACTGAGCCACCCACGTGTCCCTCAATTTATATTTTTAAACCATACTATGTTATAAGGATCCAAAAATTATTAAGACATGATCTCTCAGGACGCCTGGATGGCTCAGTTGGTTAAGCGGCTGCCTTCAGCTCGGGTCATGATCCCAGCGTCCTGGGATCGAGTCCCACATCGGGCTCCTTGCTCAGCACGGAGACTGCTTCTCCCTCTGCCTCTGCCTGCCACTCTGTCTGCCTGTGCTCACTCTCCCTGACAAATAAATAAATAAAATCTTAAAAAAAAAAAAGACATGATCTCTCAGTTTTCAAAATAGGAGAGAGTCATGAAAACATGTGCTTATGATATAATAAGAAAAGCACAAATATAAAGCTATAAAAAGTTAAATTGCACATCAAAAATATATATACTTTGGGTCATACCTCTAGAAAGTTGACAAGGAAGTAATATTTGAGTAAAACACAGTTCATCATGACAGTCTGTGCATAGATATTCAGGTCTCTTTTCACCTCAATTCACATTCAAATTTCATGAGAAATTAAAAAAAAATTAAAATGTTAATGTGGCAGTTCTGAAAATCCAGGAGGGATCTTATGATCATTCCAAGACATTAAACAATTTCTGAGACATTCTATGCAAGTGCCCGAGAACATACAACTCTATACCAAGAAAAATCTCGAAAATGTAAGTTTACTAACAGAAGGCTGGAATTGCAATGAAATCAACAAAACCACTCTGGAGAATGGAATGAATCACTATAGTCATCTGGAAGACTGAATAAAAATTAAGCTAACAGGCAAGGCATAACTAAGATAAATGAGATAAAAAGAATTGTGAATGAATGTGTTTTCATATGTTGAAATCCTAGTTTTCCAAAGTTTCATGTTACTTGTTTCTCTGAAACTTTCCTTAATTGCATGTACATAAACTAACCCAAGAAGAGAAGATAACATTAAAAAATTTTGTTTAGATTTATCAAAGTCTATTAACTATAATTACTCCTGCCTTTCCTATTCATTGATAATATCAGGTATGTGAAAGTTTCACTTTTATACTGTTGTTTCTGTGATTTTACAACTCTTACCAATCTAAAATTTTCCTTTTTGACTTCCCAAATTTAAATATATTCAGTATGGATAGGAACAAGTAGCTATTAAAATGTAAGTCACTCTATATAGCTTCAAAAATTAAGATATTTCTATAATTCACCAATATCCCAAATGTAAAGCATAAGTAACAGATAATGAAAACATTCTATATATATAATTATATATACATATGTGTGTATACACACATATGTATATATGTACACATATATACATATATGATTAACAAATTTGGTTCGAGCTCTGAAGTTCACAGCAAAGAATAGTGCAGTTTAGAAAAGGTAGTGTGGTTGTATCAAACAGAAATACTGTCAGCTAATGTCACTCCCAGAAGGAGAGGACTCTGTTTTGAGAGGAAACATACTAAGGATAGTTCCAAGGCTTACTGGATCAGAGCACTAGTTTCAACAGAGTTGAAAGGAAAGAACCTGGGAAGTATAAATGACCAAGAAGTACAAGTCTTATGGATGAACTCTTTTTGAATTAGAGGGAAGAATTTGAAAGGGACAGTTTCCAATGAAGGTTTGGTGATTTAAGGACAAGTATAACAACAGACTATATTGTTCACTTTTGAACTCTAAAGGAAGAAGAGGAAGAGAAGAAGGATGAAAAGGAAGGGGACAGAGAAGAGGAAGAGGGGGAGAAGGAAAAGAAAGAAACCAAGCTTATTGTAGGGCACAACTTATTAAAAATGTTTCACTTCTCTTAAGTGAACTTTCAAAGAAAGAAACCCACCTTCTAGAGGTTTAGCTACTATTGTCATTGTAGGAAAAACTAGCATTAAAAAAAAAACTATCATTGATGATTTTTATCTATTATTTTTATAACAAAACCATACAAAGAGTTAAAGTAAACAGAAAATTAAACATTGAAGAAAAGACTGTTCCCCCATATAACAGTGTGAAGTGGAAAAAAAACTAGCATATATCTATACAAATTTAATATAATTCTCCAACAGTCAGATATAAAAGAACACCACAAATCAGGATTCAAAACCCAGAATAAAGAAGGAAAATCAACAAGAAGAGTTGAAATGAGAGTTGACTGAATTTAGGGTAGAAAAAGATAAAATAATATCATAAATAAGGTTAAATTACAAGATACCCAAGAGTGAACAGCTGGTTCTAAAAGTTTAGTTAGAGACATAAATTTGGAAATTTTAAGACTTGGAAAATGAAACCAAAATTCTGAAAGTAGTGAAAGTGTACATTTAGAAACTTATAAATATAGAGGACAGAAAAAAAAAAGTCCAAAGAAATCAATGTTTGGAGTTACCAGCAAAGGAAAACATAACAGTGAAAAAGAACTAATACTTAAAGCAATAATTCCAGGGAAAGAGGGAAATAAAAGAAGCACTGAACTACCTTTTAAAGGGACCCCCAACTACCTGGATTAAAAATGGCCCAGAGAGTCAATTTTGAGATATAGAACATATAAGTTTTAAAGAAAAAAAAATAGCTAGGCTTCCAAGAAACACAAGCCAACCTAAAAGCAAGAAAGCAGTTAATGAAATAATTTTATTAGCAACACACAAAGGAAGAATATTTTAAAACAACATTTTCAAGAAAATCAAAGATAAAATGGTTGAATGAAGATATTTTTATTGATCTTATTTATCCTTCCACTAGCAGAACTAAAGAAAACCCTGTAATGGAAATATCCCTCTGCCTGATGTGCAGCAAAGCCAAACACTAAGACATTAGGTTTGCAACAGGGAAAATGTTTATTTAAGAGGCGTCCAAAGAAGGAGATCAGAGTGCCAGCCTCAAATCTGTCTCTCAATTTTTTTTTTTTTTGGTAATCATACAGGTTGAGATTACACACATATTGATACAAAGAGAGGGGAAACTTCTATGACTATTCATGAGGAAAGATGGAGCATGCACTTTGTGCAAACATATGTAACAGGTATCCCATGCCTATTTTAGAGTGGAGACAAAATTAGCCCCTCATCTCAGGAGGGAATCTTAGAACAAGGTCAAGGGGCAAAAGGCATGCTCTGAGAGCTGGTAGAAATTGGATGGGGTTTTGAGCTCCTTAAATTGGCTAAGGAACCGTTATCAGTTGACTGAGAGTCCAGGCCTCTGCAAGACAGCTAGTGAATTTGTTAGTGGGATCTGAAATGACACAATAGCTGATTAGGGAGAAACATGTCTCTGATAAACAGGTTTTAAATGAATTTCAACTTCATTAACCATGTGAGGCATGGTTTCATCACCATTATTTGATATATAAATACATAGAGAGTATTATAGTGGTGAACCTTTCCTGGTCAATCTGCTGATGAATGAATATATACAACTGAGAGCACTGAAAACCTTTGCAAAACTGATGAATCGCTGAACTCTACACCAAAAACTAATGATATACTATATGTTGGATAACTGAACATAATTTTAAAAAAAAGTAAAAAATAAATAAAAGAGTCCCAGATATCCCCCCAAAAAGAAAAAAATTTGCTAATGATCACTGAATATATTTAATTAAAATCTGAAACTGAAAAAAGGTGGTTAAAATGTGGTAGAATAATATGTAAATGTTATGAAGTCTGAATAGAAAGGAACCTTTAAAAAACACAGGAAAAATAGGAAAGAGATTCAGAAAAGTCAAATATGTATTGTTTATCATAGAGATAAGAGCTGGAAATAAAGGGATTATTATTTACAACCACAAACCAAATAGAAGAAGACTTAATAAGGGGGGGAAAAAGGGGGGTACTAAGAGCATTATATAAAGTTCTTACCAGAATTTCACTAAATATCAAAAAAGCAAACCAAAGCAAAACCAAAATATAGTTAAAAAGCAAAGCAATTTTAAGCATAAGAAAACAATATTTATTAAGAAAGACACATTTTAACATAAAATAATAGGTATAATTCATTTAAATGAAAAAAATTTCAGACTGTTTTCTTTGTAGTTATCACAGAAATAGGAGAGAAATGTCTTAAAAATAAAGGGAGGGGAAAATAATTGACACAGTTCAGTTCATGTTAGTGGAAAATTCATAGCCTTAGTTATCAACTAAAGGAATGGTTAAAGCATAAATAAATATCTAACAGTAAGGGTTATTAAGGGGTAAATATAAAGAAAGTAGAAGCAAAGAAATAATAATAATAAAAGTAAAAATTAGCAAGTTACAAACAGAAAAAATTAGAATTATAAATCAAAAACTTTCATTTTTGAAAAACTCAGTAAAACAGATTAATCAATACTTAAATTAATGATAAATTAAAAAGTAACCACAATATACCAAATAAAAAATGACTAAGAGGACATGATTAATTAAATTTAGATTGAGGACATTTTACAATATCATCATAAATCACTTTGTACAATTCTATCCAAGTAATTTTAAGAAGCTATATGAAGTAAATAGAAATAAATTTTCTAAGAAAACATAGCTTACAAAAGTAGACTACACTTCAGATGAAAGGTTTAAACTAACCAATTTCCATGGGAAAAATTGAAGAAGCCACTATATCACACTTCAAAACACATATAAAAAAATCAGGTAAGTGGATTTCTATCACATCTTCAAAGAATAAATAGTCTTAATGATGCTTAAATTGATCTATAACATAGAGAATGTGAACTTTCAATTTCCTGTGAAGTAAGTAAACCACTGTATGGTGTTTGGTTAAAAAAGATATGTAATATAGAGAACAACAGAATAATCTTCATAATGTTAGATGGGAAGTTGTCAAAAAAATAACAACAGAATCCAATAGCAATTTAAAAATATTTTATGACCACATATATTTATTCCAAGAACTCTGAGATTATTCCATGTTACAAACCAACTCATTTTAACATATAGTAAAAAATATAATATGATAATTTCCATACACCAGAATAAACTGAAAATGTCTCAATGTCTTCTTATTGCTTCCCATAAGTAGGGTCTGAAACAAAGAATTGGGGGAAACTTCTGGAAGTGTGTGTGTGTGGAGAAGAACAGCAGATGGTGAAAGGAAAAAAACGCAGTATAAAATTACGTCATCAAAGGAATGGGAGTGGAGAGAATGATTTGAGCGAGATGGCAAAATAGGTATTTTCAGGCCTCATTACCTCATAGAAATACTGTTTTGACAACCACCCAGGGATGATTATTCCTTTATGGAAGCCTAGTAGTCTAGAAGGGACATCCCAGAATGCCTGCTGGAGCATAAAATCTAAGAATATATGCATTGAATCTCTGTTCTGGCTGACTGGTGAAGGTTTCTCTCTCTCTCTCTTTTTTCTTTTTTTCAGTTTTTTTTAAATTTAATTTTATTTTTTCAGTGTTCCAAGACTCATTGTTTATGCACTACACCCAGTGCTCCATGCAATACATGCCCTCGTTAATACCCACCACCAGGTTCACACATCCCCCCACTCCCCTCTTTTTCAAAACCCTCAGTTTGTTTCTTAGACTCCACAGTCTCTCATGGTTCATCTTCCCCTCCAGTTTCCCCCAATTCCCTTTTCCTTTCCTTCTCCCTGTAGCCAGTCAGCAAAGACTAGAGGAGCTGATTGCTTCTTTGAATGTGAAGACAGTAACACAAGACTTCAAGAAACACATTGGAGTCAAGGAGCCATGATACCACTAAAGGAACACAATAATCCTCTAGTAACCAACCCCAAGAAATGAAGATCTACAAATTGCCTGACAAAAAAAAATTTTTTTTAGATTTTTTTTTATTTACTGACAAAAAAAATTTTAAGATATTGTTTTAAAGAAGCTCAGCATGAAAAGAGAGAACACAGAAAACCCAATGAAATAAGGATGGAGATATGTTAATAAAATGCAATATTCAACAAGGAGATAGTATCTTATTCCATTCAAGATGCTATAACAAAAATTCTACAGACTGGCTGCCTTATAAACAACAGAAATTTATTTCTGGAGGCTGGGATGTCTAAGATGAAAGTGTTAGCAGATTTGGTGTTTAGTGAGAGGCTGGTTCCTGGTTCAGAGGCCATCTTTTCACTGTGTCCTCTTATGTAGAAGAGGGGAAGTTGCTTCTTTTAGAAGAGCAGTTATCACACTCATGAGGATTCCACCCTCATGACCTGATCACTTCCCCAAGGGCCCACCATTAAGTACTATCACACTGGGGCTTAAATTTCAACATGTGGATTTGGTGGGATCCAGATATTCAGTCAATGGCATTCTGCCCTCTTTAATCTTCCTAAATTTGTTAAGACTTGTTTTGTGGCCTAACATATGGTCTACCCTGGAGGATATTTTGTGGGCACCCGAGAAGAATGTAAATTCTGCAGGTGTTGAATGGAACATTCTACATGTTGGGTTTATTAGGTCCTTTTGTTCTAAGTGTAGCTGAAGTCCATTATTTCCTTACTGATTTTCTTACTTGATGATCCGTTCATTGTTGAAAGTCAGGTATTGAAGTGCCCTACTATTATTGCATTGTTGTCTATTCCCAATTTCATATATCTTAATAATTGCTTAATAGATGTAGGTGCTCCAGTATTGGGTGCTTGGGTGCATGTATATTTACATGGCTACTGGGGTCCTTGGTGGCAGAGGCTACTAGGGTCCTCCTATTCTTTTTTTTTTTTTTTTTAATTTTAACTTGTGGGAGGAAGTTTTGTCACTCTTGGATCACTCTTGGCACCAGCTTTGGTGCCTAGGCACTTAGCATAGCAGCAGATACAGGATCCTGGGATCAGGTGCTCATTAAGCAACCACAGTGTTCTGGTCCTGGGGCAAAGTAAGTGGGCAAAGGCCCACTTACTATAGCAGTAGTGCTGGTATGTGTAGATCTCCCATGGAATTGGGTTTGGGTCTCTGGAATTTACTGCAGTAACTCAGGAGCTACAGTTGGGAGAAGGAGATGCAGCAACAGCACACACTGGAGATTGCAGGTCCAAGACTATGCCAGCACAGCCTGGTGATGGTGGGCCAAAGCTATGACTTATGATCTGGGGGTGAGGGGCTGAGCAGCAGCAAACCAACTCCAGTTATGGAAGGTCAAATCTTTGACTTGGGACCCAGTGGGTGGAGTGCAGAGCAGCAACAACTGGGCCTCACTGTTGACATATTAAAGCCATGACTTAAGACCCTGAGGCAGGGTGCAGAGTAAGACAGCCTCAGTTATGGTGCTTAAAGCCCCAGTTTAGAACCCAGGTGTTAGAGAACAGAACTGTGAAAATCCTGGTTGAATAGACAGTGAGGAGTTGTGGCATCAGCCTCCCAGAGAGCAGGGAACAGCAGTGTTTGAGGCCTTTCAGGGCATATCTCACTGCAGCAGTATCTTAAGCTCCAGGGAAGAGACTAATTGGCAGGGGCTTCAGGGGTTTCTGTCAGCTGAGTTCAACACTGGTAAAGTCTGTGGCAGTCCTCAGTAGTAGAAGATGCAAGCATCACTGGCAGTGACAAGGCTTGCTGGGTTCTCCTGCTTTCTTTCTCTGTGGGATAAAATCCCTCTTAGGGGATCCCTCTTGGCATGGAATTGCTCTGGACTGGGGACGGTGGTAAAATGCTTTCTATGTTTTTCTATGTGGCCATCTTTGGTTTTGAGCCACACAGGATTTCTGCTGCTTCTTTGTTATAGCCAAGAACTTTTCTAGAACTCTTTTCATCAGTTTGTTGTTTATTTATTGTTTTTGTATGGGAGATGAGTGTTGGGACCTTCTAGCTCACCATCTTTCTGACATCTGGGCTCTAATTCATTCTGTGAGGCTGTTCTGTCCCCAAACCAAAAGCAGGCGAAGATATAATTTAACAAGGAAACTATAGACCAATATCTCCTATGCAAAACTCCTCAACAAAATACTGGTAAACCAAATTCAGCAACATACAAAAAGGATTATATCTGATAACCAGTGAGATTAATGGCATGACTGCAAGGTTAGTTTAACCTTAATATTGTGAGGATGGCAATAGATTCCAATGGAGTCAACATAATGCCTCTCAAAATCCTGAATTTTTTTTCCCAGAAAATAATAAGCTAATCCTAAAATTCTTACAGAGGTGGAAAGAACCTAGAACAGACAAAATAATCTAGATAAAGAAGTCACAATTCCCAATTTCAAACTTTGCTCCAAAGCTACTATAAACAACATAGTATGGTAGCAGCCTAAAGATAAACATCTAGATCAGAGGGATGAAACTGAGAGCTCAGAAACTAACTCTAATTACAAACTGATTTTTTAAAAAGATTATATTTATTTATCTGTCAGAGAGGGAGTGAGAGAGCACAGGCAGACAGAGTGGCAGGCAGAGGCAGAGGAAGAAGCAGGCTTCCTAACGAGCAAGGAGCCTGATGTGGGACTCGATCCCAGGATGCTGGGATCATGACCTGAGCCGAAGGCAGCTGCTTAACCAACTGAGCCACCCAGGCGTCCCACAAACTGATTTTTGACAAGGGTGGTAAGTCAATTCAATGAAAAAAAGAACAGTCTTTTCAACAAATGGTAATGGACAAATGAATGTACACATCCAAAACAATAAAGTTAAACTCTTACCTCACATCATACACAAATATTAATTCCACATCTATCCTAGTTCTAATTTTAAGAGCTGAATCTATAATATTCTTTGAAAAAGAAATAAGAATAAATCTTTAATACCTTGAGTTGAGTATTTTTTTATAAATAATATCAAAACCACAAATGATTATGGGAAAACAGATAATTGAACTTCACCAAGATATAAACATATAAATTCAAGGACATTATCAAGAAAGTGTAAAGATGATGCGCAAAATGAAAAAAAAAAGACTATATACAAATAGCATATCAGATGAGGAATTTGTGTCTAGAATATACAAAAAACTCTCATAACTCAATTATAAAAAGAACCTAATTTTAAAAGACACAAAGGATTTGAGTAAACATTTATAGTGGAATGTACTTTTTTAACAGTTTTGTTAAGATATGATTTATTATATATTATTAACTCATTAAAAGTGAAAAATTTAATATTTTTAATTATATTCACAGATCTGTGCAACCACCACCATAGCCAATTGTAGAATATTTTCATGATCTCAAAATGAAACTCAGTACTCTTAGCTTTCAACCCCCAGCCACCCAGGCACCCCTACAGATTTATTTATAATGAATTTAGTAAGCATTTAGTTATTATTTCATATATTTTTTAAAGATTTTATTTATTTATTTGACAGACAGAGATTACAAGTAGGCAGAGAGGCAGGCAGAGAGAGAGGAGGAAGCAGGCTCCCTGCTGAGCAGAGAGCCCGATGCAGGGCTCGATCCCAGGACCCTGAGACCATGACCTGAGCTGAAGGCAGAGGCTTTAACCCACTGAGCCACCCAGGCACCCCATTATTTCATATTTTTAATAATAATTTTTAAAAACTTTATTTGGGAGAGATAGAGGGAAAATGAGGGAGAGGACAAGAGCTGGGTGTGGAGCAGAGGGAGAAGCAGACTCCCCACTGAGAAGGGACTCTGATGTGGGGGTTGTCCCAGGACTCCAGGATTACGACCTGAGCCAAAGACAGATGCTTAACCCACTGACTCACCCAGGCGCCCCTGAATAATAATTTTTATTTAAGGCACTCAAAAAAATTAAAAAACATTTTTTACCAGTGGTGGAAATCATGAGGCCAAATTCTCCCTCTAAAAAATTGATAATTAAAATCATAACCACTCATCTTTCCTTTTTAAAGGAAGAACAATAGTTCAAACAAAACTGCAAAAGAATGGCAGATAAATTTAGAAACAATGATAAATTAGAACATCATGTTTTCAATCTATGAGGAAACAAGTGATTCATATAATGATCTTCAGAAAACCCTAAAAAAAAATAAGTGAAAACTTAACAGAATATTTGCAAAGTTCCAGAGTATCCCCCAACATGGTACTTCCTAATTCTAGAAGGAATGATATTCTTTTATATTTTTTAGATATGGCAGTCCTTTCTTTAAAAAAACAGTGTTCAAATTAGCATTACTAAAAATGAGGCAGTGTGGTATCAAGCGCACTCTGATGTGATTCAGCACAAAGTGCCTAGCATCATCCCTCCCCTCACCACGTCTCTCCAGCAACCCACAGTATGTTCTCTATAGTTAAGGGTCTCTTATAGTTTGTCTCCCCCCCCTTTTTCCCCTTCCCATATGTTCATCTGTTTTGTTTCTCAAATTTCACATATGAGTAAAATCATATGGTATTTTTCTTTCTCTGACTGACTTACTTTGCTGAGCATAATACCCTCTAGTTCCATCCACACCGTTGAAAATGACAAGATTTCATTCTATTTGATGCAGAGTAATAATACTCCATTGTGCAAATATACCACATCTTCTTTACCCATTCATCAGTGGATGAACATTTGGGCTCTTTCCATGGTTTGACTATTGTTGATAATACTGGTGTAAAGGGTGGGGGTTATGGGCCACTTCAAGTCAGTATTTTTGTGTACTTTTGCCAAGTAGTGTAATTGCTGGATTGTAGGGTAGTTCTGTTTTTAATTTTCTGAGGAAACTCCATACTGTTTTCCAGAGTGGCTGCACCAGTTTGCATTCCCACCAGAATTTTTTTGCATTCCCACCAGAAATATTTACCTGGTATTCATTCTGTTCTTTAGGTAGACCGATCTGGCTTCCAGTCTACATGATATATAGGAAATGGGGAAAGATATTAAGTAATACCATGAGAAAACAATCATACAAATAGAGAATATGGGCCATTCTACAATCAATTAAAAGAGCTTTGTCTCTTTACCTCAATGCTACTTTTTAGAAAAGTGATGTCAATAAAATGTTACAGTCAAGTGCAATAAGTGAACCTATTTGAAAATGTATATATCATTGATATTTCTATTATGGTGGTGCATTTACAGACATTTAAATATGAACTACAATTAAATAATTTTAACAAATAATTCTTAAGTAGACTTAAATTGGATAATGTGAATGGAGGAAATTTTTAAAACTAGAATGCATACTTCATGGTGAAGTATGATTTTGCAAAATTTTTCAAATAAATTCCAAATAAATAGCAATACTTACATATGTGATTGACAAACTATTTATCTTTGTATATTTATATTTAGAACTGTAGATGTAAATAATGCAGACATGTCAATTGTTATTATTAAATATAATTATTGAATATTAAATATTATTAAATATTATATCATTATGTTATTCTTTCTATGAATTTTTTAGTTCAAAATTTTGCATAATAAATAGTTTTGAAATATTGATAAGTTAGTAAGTCATAATGACAGTTTCATGGTTTTTTTTAAGTAGAAATGAAACAGAACATACCTAGTTATACTGCAATAACATTAGCATTAATTAGAAATTGAAATTAGCATTAATAATAAAAAGAGACTTGAAATATTTTTTTTTTATTGATTAAAATTCAATTTTCAGGGGCACCTGGGTGGTGCAGTCAGTTGAGCATCCAGCTCTTGGTTTCAGCTCAGGTCATGATCTCAGGTTCATGTGATTGACCCCCAGGTTGGGCTCTGTGGTCAGCATGGAGTCTACTTGGATTCTTTCTTCCTCTCCCTATACCTTTCCATGCTCTCTCTCTCTCTCTCTTTCTTTAAAATAAATAACTTTTTTAAAAATACAACTTTCATTGTAGAGATGATATCCAAGCAGAATTTGAGAGTTTTATAGTTTCCCCAATTATTGATATTTAGTAGGAATATATCCTGCTCCAAGGATCAACAGAAGCAGTAAAGAAATTAGTGTCTACATGGGGTACTATAGAGTAAAACTAATTCCATCCCATTGCCTCACCAGATGGTAATAATAGCTTGTACAAGATTATTGTCACTTACCTTTTCTTGTTGTTCCAGTCTTCTATTGCAGACTGCATTAGCTTCTGAAAATAGCCATTATACATCATATTTTCTTTCTTTAAAGAATGAATGGACTAACTTCTGATACAAAACAGACAGATTGAATTAAGAACCTTACTTAGGCTTCTTATTAGAAATATGTTTGGAACAAAGTTATGAAAAAAGTTTAGAAATTGTTGTGAACTGAGTGTTTGTGTTCTATCTAGCCCCCAATTCCTACTTTGAAAGGCCTGACACACCAAATGTGATGGTATTTGGAGATTATAACCTTTAGGAAACAATAAGAATTTGATTAGGAGAGAGGCCTCTCATCAAGAACCACATCAGTCAGCACCTCGATCTTGGCCTTCTCAGACTTCATAACTGTGAGAAATAAATTTTTTCTGCTGTTTCAGTCACTCAGTTGATGGAATTTTTATTATGGCAGTTGGAGATAACTAATACAGAAATCAAGAATTGGCAAATATAAGAGAGGGTAAAATTTATGATTAACTTCACAAATAAAAATAATGACATTAGATAATGGTAAAAGGTAAATACACTAATAGTATCAATCTCTAAAGCAACTAATAACATAAAGATACATTTATTAGAGATGTAAGGAGGGGTGCCTGGGTGGCTCAGTCAGTTGATGACTCTTGATTTTGGCTCAGGTCATGATCTCAGGGTCAAGAGACCAAGCCTCTGCATAGACTCTGTGCTGGACATGAAACCTGCTTAAAGATTGTCTCTCTCTCCCTCGCCTCCAACCTCCTCCTCCCTTTCCCCCACTCAATCTTTCTCCGTTAAAAATAATAATAATAATAAATACAGGGAGAATTTGGGATGAATAAAATTATGGCTGGGAGTGTAATTTATCTCTTCAATAAAAAGAAGTATCTAGTAGATAGAGAGGTTATAGAATAATTTAATTAAAGAAACTCAGTTTAGTTTAATATATTTAGAACTTTTCCTTAGAGAATTAAAGGATGTACTTTTCACTTTCGTGTCCATGGGATAAACACAAACGAAAGATGTGAACTTTGCCATGAATAAATCTTAAAATTTCTGAGAAATAAACGTGGTTTTTTGTGTGTGTGTGTGTGTGTGTGTGTGTGTGTGTTTTGCCTTAAACCTGTAAAAGATACAGTAGAGCAACAAGTGATATCTTAAATAAATAACATGAACACAGATAAATCTAAATTCTGTTTCTTCCAGAACGCTGAAAAAGAAAGAAAATGTAAAGAATAAAAACAAGGGAAAAGAAGGGAGACAAAATATACAGATTAGTAACTAGAAAGGACACAAAAACAAGCAATCAGTAGAGCTTAAAACAATAGAAGAATGTTAAACACAATTTTATGGGGATGGTTATTTATTGTTGTGTAACAAATTAACTCAAAACTCAATGATTTAAAAAAAATTTGTTATCTTACACTTTCAGTTTCTCATGAATCCAGGTGTGAATTTGTTGTGTTATTTGGATTCAGAATCTTTCAAAAGCCTGCCCATGAAGGCTTCAGGTAGGACAGCAATTATCTCAAGGCTCAACTGAGGAAGATTTCCATCCATGTGAAATCACTTATTAGGCTATAGTTCTTCTAAGGTTGGAATGAGAGTCTTAAATTTCTTGCTTGCTGTTAGTGGAGACTCCTCAAGTCTTCACCACATGGGAGTCTCTGTGGGGAAGCTCAACATGAAAGTTTGTGTCATTAGAATAAGCAAGCAAAAACAGCAGGGGGTGGGGGGGAGACTGAAGACATAGTCTTTTGATAATCTCAGTTGTATAATCACACTCTAAAGGAGGTGGTTAAAGAAGAACAAGAGTATCAGGAGGCAAGGATCATTGGGAGTCATTTTCAGAAAGTGCCTATGACATATGATAAATTAAAAAACCCGATTTCAGAAATATATTTCCTAACAAATATAAGCTATCAAAACATATACAAAAAGGTATAGGAAGCTTAGATAAACCAGTTGATATAGAATACTTTTCAAATATGATTAAATTAATATTTTTGGATCAATATTTCATGGTTAATTTCTTTCTAGCTTTAAAGAGACAAATATATATATATGGTTTCTTTTTATCCTCTTTCTTCTTCCCCTGGGTTGGAGTCTCTTCTGATTTGTTTAGCATACATTTTTCTGGGGTCTTTGCCACCCTCTTAGTATTTTATTCTCTTGTTCATATATTCTTATCTGGATAAAATGACAAGGTATAAAAACTTACCACCACCACCACCACCACCACCACAAAAACAAGAACAACAAAAAAGGAAAAGAAAATAAAAAGAGGCAGTACCAATGGCTAGGGACCTGATCAATAAAGACATACCAGATCTAGAGTTCAGAATGACAATTCTCAAGGTGCTAGTTGGGCTTGAAAAAGGCATGGAAGATATTAGAGAAACCCTGTCTGAAGAAATAAATCCCTTTCTGGAGAAATAAAAGAATTAAAATCTAACCAAGCTGAAATTTAAAAAAGCTATTAATGAGGTACAATAAAAAAATGGAGGCTCTTACTGTTATGATAAATGAGACAGAAGAGATAATTAGTGATATTGAAGACCAAATGGTAGAGAATAAAGAAGCTGAGCAAGAGACACAACTACTGGATCACAAGAGGAGAATTCAAGAGGTAAGTGATACCATAAGAAGAAACAATATTAGAATAATTGGAATTCCAGAAGAAGAAGAAAGAGAGAGAGTGGCAGAAGATATATTGGAGCAAATTATTGTAGAGAAATTCCCTAATATGGCAAAGGGAACAAGCATCAATCCAGGAGGTGCAGAGAATCCCCCTCAAAATCAATAAAAATAGGTCCACACCCTGTCATCTAATAGTAAAACTACAAGTCTTAGGGACAAAGAGAAAATCCTGAAAGCAGCTCAGGACAAGAAGTCTGTAACATGCAATGATAGAAATATTAGATTGGCTGCAGACCTATCCACAGAGACCTGGCAGGCCAGAAAGAACTAACATGATATATTCAGAGCACTAAATGAGAGAAACATGCAGCCAAGAATACTCTATCCAGCTAAGCTATCATTGAAAATATAAGGAAAGATAAAAAGTTCCCAGGACAAACAAAAATGGAAAGAATTTGCAAACACCAAAGCAGCCCTACAGAAAATATTGAAAGAGGTCCTTTAAGCAAAGAGAGAGCCTAAAAGTTGTAGACAAGAAGGAACAAAGACAATAGACAGTAACAGTCACGTTATATGCAATACAATGACACTAAAATCATATCTTTCAATAGTTATTCTGAATGTAAATGGGCTAAATACCAAATCAAAAGAGACAGGGTGTCTATCAGAATGCATAAAAAAACAAGACCCATCGATATGCTTTCTACAAGAAACTCATTTTAGACCCAAAGACACCTCCAAATTTAAAGTGAGGGGGTGGAAAACAATTTACCATGCTAATGGACATCAAAAGAAAGCTGGGGTGGCAATCCTTATATCAGATAAATAAGATTTTAAGCCAAAGACTATAATAAGAGATGAAGAAGAACACTATATCATACTAAAAGGGTCTGTCCAACAAGAAGATCTAACAATTTTAAATGTCTATGCCCCTAACAGGGGAACACCCAACTATATAAACCAATTAATAACAAAATCAAAGAAACAAATTGACAGTAATAGTAGGGGACTTTACAGAAATGGACAGATCATCCAAGCAAAAGATCAACAAGGAAATAAAGCCTTTAAAATGACACATTGGACCAGATGGACATCACAGATATATTCAGAACATTCTATCCCAAAGCAACAGAATATAAATTTTCTCTAGTGCACATGGAACATTCTCAAGAATAGATCATATCATGGGTCACAAATCAGTTCTCAACCAGGACCAAAAGATTGGGAACATTCCATGCATATTTTCAGACCACGATGCTCTGAAGCTAGAATTCAATCACAAAAGGAAAGTTGGAAGGAACTTAAATACATGGAGGCTAAAAAGCATCTTATTAAAGAATGAATGGGTCAACCAGGAAATTAAAGAAGAATTGAAAAAATTCATGGAAACAAATGATAATGAACACACAACTGTTCAAAATCTGTGGGACACAGCAAAGACAGTCCTGAGAGGAAAATATATAGCTATACAAGCGTTTTCTCAAGAAACAGGAAAGGTTTCAAGTACACAACCTAACCCTACACCTAAAGAGCTGGAGAAAGAACAGCAAAGAAAGCTTAAACCCAGCAGGAGAAGAGAAATAATAAAGATCAGAGCAGAAATCAATGAAATAGAAACCAAAAGAACAGTAGAACAGATCAATGAAATTATGAGCTGGTTCTTTGAAAGAATTAATAAGATTGATAATCTCCTGGACAGACTTATCAAAAAGAAAAGAGAAAAAGGATCCAAATAAATAAAATCATGAATGAAAGAGGAGAAATCACAACCAATACCAAAGAAATACAGACAATCATAAGAACATATTTTGAGCAACTATATCCCAGCAAGTTTGACAATCTGGAAGAAATGGATGCATTCCTAGAGATATATAAACTACCAAAACTGAACCAGGAAGAGACAGAAAACCTGAACAGACCCATAACCATTAAGGAGATTGAAGCAGTCTTCAAAAATCTCCCAAAAACAATAGCCCAGAGGCAGAAGGCTTCCCAGGGGAATTCTACCAAACATTTAAAGAAGAATTAATTCCTATTCTCCTGAAACTGTTCCAAAAAACAGAAATGGAAGGAAAACTGCCAAACTCATTTTCTGAAGCCAGCATTACCTTGATCCCAAAACCAGACAAAGACCCCATCAAAAAAGAAAATTACAGACCAATATCCTTGGCGGACACAGATATGAAAATTCTCACCAAAATACTAGCCAGTAGGATCCAGCAGTACATTAAAAGGATTATTCACCATATACAGGTAGGATATATTCCAGTGCTGCAAGGTTGGTTCAACATCTGCAAATCAATCAATGTGATACAATATATTAATGAAAGAAAGTACTAGAACCATATGATACTCTCAATAATTACTGGGGGGGAAAAAAAAAACTTTTGACAAAGTACAGCATCCTTTCTCTATCAAAACTCTTCACAGTGTAGGGATAGAGGGTACCTACCTCAATATCATCAAAGCCATCTATGAAAAACCCACAGAGAATATCATTCTCTAAGGGGAAAACAGAGGTTTCTGCTAAGTTCAGGAACATGGCAAAGATCTCAACTATCACCACTCTCATTCAACATAACACTAGAAGTCCTAGCCTTAGCAACCAGACAACAAAAAGAAATTAAAGGCATCTGAATCAGCAAAGAAGTCAAACTATCACTCTTTGCAGATGATATGATACTTTATGTGAAAAACACAAAGGACTCCACTCCAAAACTCCTAGAACTTGTACAGGAATATAGTAAAGTGTCAGAATATAAAATCAATGCACAGAAATCAGTTGCATTTCTATACACAAACAACAAAACAGAAGAAAGAGAAATTAAGGAGTTGATCCCATTTACAATTGCACCCAAAACCATAAGATACTTAGGAATAAACCTAACTAAAGAGGCAAAGAATCTGTACTCAGAAAACTATAAAGTACTCATGAAAGAAATTGAGGAAGACACAAAGAAATGGAAAAGTGTTCCATGCTTATGGATTGGAAGAACAAAGATTGTGAAAATGTTTATGCTACCTAAAGAAATCTACACATTTAATGCAATCCCTATCAAAATACCATCATATTTTCCCCCAAAGAAGTGGAACAAATAATCCTAAAATGTATGTGGAATGAGAAAAGACCCCAAATAGCCAGATAAATGTTGAAAAAGAAAGCCAAAGTTGGTGGCATCACAAGTCCAGACTTCAAGCTGTATTACAAAGCTATAATCATTAAGACAATATGGTATTGGCACAAATGCAGACATATAGATCAATGGAACAGAATAGAGTGCCCAGAAATATACCCTCAATTCTATGGCCAACCAATCTTTGACAAACCAGGAAAGAATGTCCAGTGGAAAAAAAGACATTCTCTTCAACAAATGGTGTTGGGAGAGTTGGACAGCCACATGCAGAAGAACAAAGCTCTACCACTTCCTTACACCACATACAAAAATAGATTCAAAATGGATGAAAGACCTCAATGTGAGACAGGAATCCATCAAAATCCTTGAGGAGAACACAGGCAGCAACCTCTTCGACCTCAGCCATGCAACTTCTTCCTAGGAACATCGTCAAGGGCAAGAGAAGCAAGACCAAAAATGAACTCTTGGGACTTCATCAAGATAAAAAATTTTGCACAGCAAAGGACACAGTCAACAAAACCAAAAGACAACGGACAGAATGGAATTAGATATTTGCAAATGACATATCAGATAAAAAGCTAGTATTCAAATTCTATAAAGAACTTATCAAACTCAACACCCAAAGAACAAATAATACAATCAAGAAATGGGCAGAGGACATGAACAGACATTTCTGCAAAGAAGACATCCAGATGGCCAACAGACACATGAAACAGTTCTCCATACCACTCGGCATCAGGGAAATACAAATCAAAACCACAATGAGATATCACCTCACACCAGTCAGAATGGCTAAATTAAGAAGCCAGGAAATGACAGATGTTAGAGAGGATGTGGAGAAAGGAGAACTCCCCTACACTGTTGGTGGGAATACAAGCTGGTGCAGCCACTCTGGAAACCAGCATGGAGGTTCCTCAAAAAGTTGAAAACAGAGCTACCCTACAACCTGGCAATTGCACTACTGTGTATTTACCCTAAAGATACATCGGTAGTGATCTGAAGGAGCACGTGCACCCAATTGTTTATAGAAGCAATGTCCACAATAGCCAAACTATGGAAAAACCTAGATGTCCATCAATGGATGAATGGATAAAAAAGTGTTATATATATATACAATGGAATACTATGCAGCCATAAAAAGAAATGAAATCTAGCCATTTGCAATGGCATGGATGGAACTAGAGGGTATTATGCTGAGCAAAATAAGTCAATCAGAGTAAAACAATTATCATATGATCTCCCTGATATGAGGAATTTGAGAGGCATAGTTGGGGGTTGTGGGGGGTAGATAAGGAAAAAGTGAAATAAGATGGAATCAGGAGGGAGACAAACCATAAGAGACTCTTAATTTCACAGAACAAACTGAGGGTGCTGGGGAGGGGGGTGGAATAGAGAGGGTGGTTCGCTTATGGACATTGGGGAGGGTATGTGATATGGTGAGTGCTATGGATGTGTAAGCCTGATGATACACAGACCTGTACCCCTGGGGCTAATAAAACATTATATGTTAATAAAAATTATGAAAAAAAAAAACAATTCTGCACGTTTGTAGTTGCATAAGTTAAAATAAAAATATAAAATGTAATTCCTGATAGATCAGTTGAATATGTTAATTTGCAAAATTTTTTATAGATTTCAGTATAAGTGATATATCACTTATTTTGAAAAGATAAGTGCTAGATTTTACATCAGTCAAGATGTTTTCATTGTAAATGATAGAAACCAAAACTAAATTAGCTTAAGCTTAAAAAGAGTAAAAGGGGAGATAATCCTCACAGCAAGTCAGTAGTCATTTCAACATAATCTAAAAAGTAAATAAAATTCTCTTTGTCCCCTTGCATCACGTGTCCATCCTGCTGACCAAGAGCAGGAGGTGGAAACTGCTAGGAGTTAATATGGATAATGCTCACTAAAATCACATGGGTTAAAGACATGTTTTTCAAAAAAGTACTATGAAACATAATTGTTTGAATATAATGGTCAGTAGAATTTACAAAGCCAAACAATTACATTAATATTGGAATGGCATTACATGAAGAGTGGAAAAACGAACAGTGAATAGGGCTTTTTAAAGAATGCATCAGACTCAGGGCTGTTCTTGGAGAAATGGGCAATCTAGTTGGTTCAATAACCAAATTCCACATTAATGGTAATTCATATTAATTTGTAACTACAAAGTTAAAAAAAAGTACAGATTCTTAAGTACACATGGTACTCAAAATGTATTCCTAGATTTGTGCTTAGGAAATAAAAAACAAACCCGGAAATAATAATGATTATTTAGGTGGATGTTGTCTTTCCTACTAATCAAATGCTCTCTGATTGAGTTGATTAAACCAAGTCTATGGGAAATGATTACATTGTCAAAACTATATTTTAAAATAGTATAATATCCTCTAAGGCAGTAAGACTAATTGTTCAGCCAACATGCCAAAATGTATGCAGTTTAGGGGCTGATGATAGATGAGTCTGAGAAAGTTGTTTTCTGTTGAGAGGAGCTCCTGCTGATCTTGGTACCCGCGCCACAATGCACCACAGAGCAGGCAAAGGAAAGTAGTTACCACTGGGAGTTTTTAAGATAACACAGTACGGTGTTTGAAGCAGCTGAGCAGACAGCAGGAGATTAGCAAAAGGGAAGGTTTTCTGACAAAAGCACTGACCACCTGCCCTTGTGAAAAAAGCAAAAAGTTGAAGTCCTTTTACTCAGTCGCTTGGTTCTGGTCCCAGATGCACCAAAGAATTGGAGGCCCAAGCAGAATTGGGAGATAGAGTTTATTGAATAGATAAGTATAGTACACTTTCAAGAGTGAAAGCAGAGCAAGAGTGGCAATGACTGGAGCTGCTCTAGTTGTGTCCTTTTAAGCCTCCTTTGTGTGTATGTAAATTCAGTTTTGATTGACATTTTTGATTGACAGCTGGTGGTTATATCACATTTTGGCATCAGCGCGTGCTCCTACCAGTGATGTACTTTGTGATCATTGTATTTATGTATTGCATATTTATGAGTGTCTAATGAGCTTTTGTTGTGACATTAAAGGTAGTTAAGGACAAGTCCTTCCCTTTGTGCACATGCTCAGCTCCTGAAAGTCCACCACAAGTGGATTTTAACCCAGCTCTGCAACTAGGCCTTTCCTATTCTGTTAGCCCTTGGAAGTGGCTCTGAAGGTGTGGCTGTTTGCCCGCAGGGGTGGCTCTGAGAGCATGGCAAGCACCTGTGGTTATCTCTACTCCCTCATGCTTAATAGTCCATTTTTAGTTAGAAAGGTCAAAAGTTCATACTGAAAAGAAACACATTTATCAATATCAGGCTGTTACTTCCATTAGGTTAGTAACAAGGGTGCCCGCTGTTAAGTTTCAAAATGTTTCCCAAGGTGAAAACGGGACTAGAAGCAAAAACTAGGCTTTGCCACAGGTGTGGGTCAGGTGGCACCTGTAAAGATAAAATGGATGAAACTAAAATACTAGACAAGGGTGGGGGGTGCCTGGGTGGCTCAGTAGGTTAAGTCTCTGCCTTTAGCTCAGGTCATGGTCTTGGGTCCTGGGATCAAGGCCCACATTGGGCTGTCTGCTCAATGGGGAGCCTGCTTTCCCCTCTCTCTCTACCTGCCTCTCTGGCTACTTGTGATCTCTCTATCTCAAATAAATAAATAAAATCTTTAAAAAATATATTAGACAAGGTCTGAACTGTATTATTGTTTTGTAAAATGTTATTTGTTCAATGTATTTGTTTTATAAAATTAAGTTGCAATTACTCAGAGCAAAACTGACAACATTAGGCTTAATAAATTCTGTTTTAAAGATTTTATATTAATTATCAAAAAATAAGGTGACAGACAGAGATCACAAGTAGGCAGAGAGGCAGGGACAGAGAAAGAGGGGGAAGCAGGCTCCCCGCTGAGCAGAGAGGGGGCTATATCCCAGAACCCTTTGATCATAACCCTAGGCGAAGGCAGAGACTTAACCCATTGAACCACCCAGGTGCCCCTCAGCTTATTTAAATAAAGTGTATGTTTCAAGGCAATGAGACTACAGTTTACAATGAATTTTTTAGTTCGATTGTCTTGAAATCTTCTCAGAAATCTTTTTCTTTATGCTTGCCTATTTATTTTTGTAATTTTATTTTATTTATTTTTTCCCCAGTGGTTCCAAGATTCATTGTTTATGCACCACACCCAGTTCTCAGAAACCTTTAATCTAAAAATTATCCAAAGAGTTTTTTTTTTAAAGAGTAAATGTTTAAAGATTTTTTTTCAGAAGTTGATTATTTTTATAATAAGAGAAAATGTTGGAATTGTGATTTTCAACTATTTATGAGACTTCAGTTTGCTATCAGCTCTAAGTCATCTAATTTTTTGAAAGTTCAAGTGAAATGTATATTAACCCAGATTGTTTTTAAGTTTAGAGCCCCCAGATAAACTACTTCTTATGGTGATATGGCACTGTATCTATGTAAGCTATAACTGATAGTGCTGTAATATTTGTAGTTTGCATGCAGTTTTTGAGGTGATCAAAATTTCCTATAACTACTCTCGATTGATATATCACAATTAATTACCTTAATATATGTTAAATTAATTAAGTGTTGTGCTTAAGAAGCTAGGACTGTATTATTTTTGTTTACATTGCCATCTGTTCTAATTACATATCCAAGGTTACTGGACATTATCCAAGAATGTGTAGTGACTATTGACCTAAAAAAATTGCTGGCTGAATTCTTTTACAAAATAAACAATGATTAAAAATAGAGTACTCTTTTAGAGTAGAAAACAAAACAAAACAAACAAACAAACAAACAACCAACCCTTGATAATTGGAGCTGGGCTCTCCATCAAGGAGACCAATTTCTCTGAAATTGCTTTGGTTAAAAATTTTGCACTCACTTGTATCGTATATAGCAAAGGCAAAACGGGGGGGGGGGGGATTACTAACTAGTATTTTCTCAACTCAGTATTTTTAGGTTTAAAGTTAATTTTCACACTCTTTTAAAATAAACACTTTCTTTGGATTTTTTTTTTTTTTAAGTTTTGATTTATTTGAAAGTGACCTGGGGGGGAGGGTGGAGAGAGATAGAGAGAGAGGGAGAGAGAGAGAATGAGCCAGGGGAGGGGCAGAGGGAGAGAGAAGCTGACTCCCTACTGATCAGTGGAGAGGGTGTGCTGGACCTGGTCCTGGACTTGGGACTGGACATGGGGTTCCATAGGGGGCTTGATCCCAGGACCCTGGGATCATGACCTCAGCAGAAGGCAGATGCTTAACCAACTGAGTCACCCAGGCGCCCCAATTCTTTGGGTTCTTGATATCCATTTTAAATATTCTGAGGTAAGATTATGAAGAGACAATATTTTAAGGACTAGTCTTCATTTATATGAATTGCCTTGTGTTTGTGATCACTGTCGTCATTTTTTGACCACCTGTTTATTCCATCACATTTGTATCTGTCTCCTCCACTCGCCATTTTAAGTTTCCCCATTTTCTGTGGAACTATATTTTCCACAAGAATAAACTCTATCAGCATTTGTTATTTTTAAGTTCAACCTTCCTATTTGTGAGCAATCAACAGGAAATGAAAATCTTGTTCAGCTTCAATTTACTATTATCTCTATATGTGTTAATTGGGATTCAATCCGAGACAGAAACCATAGAGTAATTTGAAGAGTTTAATATAAAAAGTTATTAACTATAACAGGGAAATAGAGCAATGAGGAATTGGTTAGTAAGATGTAAAGAGAACTCCAAAGAACATAAGAATAGCATATGCAAGTGTAGCTACTACCTCTACAGTGGAGACATCTACAGAAGAAGACCCTGAAGGTTAGATCCAGACCTTGTTAGAGAAGCACAGTCTTAGCCACTGAGTGGCAGAGAAGTCACTGGAGTGCCACTGGCAGAAATTGCTAGAAAAATGTCCCACAGGACTTGCCATAAATCTACCCACTAGGGTGCTAGTGAAATCTCCTCATAGGGAGATGTAACATCAGAGGGACTCCACTAGAAAGTCAGCAAAAGGGAAATTGCATTTAGATGTTATTACCAAGAAGGCAGTGGGGTACACTAATTATTTATGCTATTAAAAGTCTTTGGAGGGGCACCTGGGTGGTTCAGTGTGTTAAAACTCTGCCTTCGGCTCAGGTCATGATCTCAGGGTCCTGACATCGAGTCCCGCATCAGGCTCTCTGCTCAGCCAGGAGCCTGCTTCCTCCTTCTCTCTACCTGCCTCTTTGCCTACTTGTGATTTCTGTCTGTCAAATAAATAAATAAAATCTTTTAAAAAAAAGTCTTTGGAAACTAAGATGTTGAAAAAATACTAGAGGAGGAAGAATGAAAAAATTGAACTTATTGTGAAATAGAGCTAATATAGAACATATATAATCTGATTGCCTATACAGCCTCAAAATAAATAAGCAATTCTTCTAGCTAATCAACATATCGACCATCTCAATATTACAAAATATTTTAAAATTATTCATGTAATTTCATCAGGATAATCATGTAAACATAGCCTCTAAAGCAGACTGAAAATTTTTAATGGGATTATGTAACATGATATAAAGATTTCAGAAGCATTTCTCTTGAAGTTTGAAAGTCTGAAAGTAGGAAAAAAAATGAGATTGCATTTGCTTGACTTTCTTATAACTCCCACTTTTAAAAAATTTTTTGGTTCTAGTTTAGAGTACATTGTTTCATAACTCCTACATATTTGACCCTAGCTTCAATGTGGGAGTTGGTGAGATGAGAAACTTCAAACTGTGATTTTGAAACCCCCAGTTCAAATGCTCTGGGGTGATACTGTGAAGAGACTATTCCTTAAAATAAATGATTTGATCTTCAATCAAGAAAAGTGTTAACTTCCTGGAAACTTTCCAGTTTGCTGTTCTGAAGAACTCAATTTAGCAATTTCATCAACTTTCAGTTATCCATGTTATTGGAGAGAAGCAGTGGCATGAATAATCTAAAAGTGCAGTTAATTTTAAAAGAATTTCTATGAAGTGATTTTCTGTAGTAGATTTAACTTCTTAGTTGTGTTGTACCTAAGCTAATAACAAAATTAGTTTTTCTTTCCTCAGGGCATAATAATTGGCACCTCAGTAAAATAATGTGTGATAAGAGAAAGGCAGGCACTTTTGTTAGCTAATGTGAAAAATTCCTTAAGCAGTATAACCATATGTGGACAGTTAGTTGAAAATTGCTGGTAATAAGTAAAGTTTACTATATGGGCACCTTGGTGGCTCAGTGGGTTAAGCCTCTGCCTTCAGCTCAGGTCATGATCTCAGGGTCCTGGGATTGAGGTACATATCGGGCTCTCTGCTCAGTGGGGAGCCTGATTCCCCACCCCTCCACCCCCCACCTGCCTCTCTGCCTAATTCTGATCTCTCTCTCTCTGTTAAATAAATAAATAAATAAATAAATAAATAAAGCTTACTATATGTGAAAAATTGGAGGATCAATACATCTGACTCTACATTGTGAGATGCTGACTGGACCTCATTTATATGCACATTAGTGAGGTAAATGTACTTTACTAGCTTATTCTTCTATGAGTCCATGGATTTCAAGGCACTCTGTAAATTATAAAGCATTACACAAATACATCCTGAATTGGAAGTTGTCATAAAGTGGTATACAGATTCTTTTTACTTCTCATGAATATACATATGGAAGACGTCCTTTAAAAATCTACTATTTTTTCCCATGTTTTCTCCTTTCTTTTTTCCCAATTAACCAGATAGCAGATTCTCTGATTCCTTATCTCAAAGATGATCCTACAAGATATTTGTTTCTAAAAGCCTAAGCCTATCAAAAAACAAGGATGACAAGAAATGGTTTCTAGTAAATTGAGAAAGGAAATTCCTTGATGGCATAATAAAAGAGAGTATGATAAAGTAGTTTGGGAGACTTAGGAAACAGGTATATTAATAAGGCATTAAGATTCTGGTTCATGGGCGCCTGGGTGGCTCAGCAGTTAAGCGTCTGCCTTCGGCTCGGGTCATGATCCCAGGGTCCTGGGATCGAGCCCCGCATCGGGCTCTCTGCTCAGTGAGGAGCCTGCTTCCCTCTCTGCCCCTGCTCTCTCTCTCTGCACTCTCTCAAATAAAAATCTTAAAAAAAAAAAAGAAAAAAAAAAAGATTCTGGTTCATGCTAAATCAACTGCAAGCTCAGTCAGCTGAGAGAAACAAGCCTAGAACAGCTGCAGTTGCTAAAGGAAAATGTCATTCTGGTAACTAACAACAACAAATGAAACCAACTTGAGAAATCTACAGGGAAACTGGAGTCTCTCTAGGGTCAGTGTATATGGGGAGACCGATGGCTACAAAACAACTGAGAGAGGCAGAGAGAAAATACTTTTGAAAGTACGGTTTAAATACCACTGTTCTATTATCTGTTGATTCTTGATCAATCTGAAGCAATAGGAGTAGTATCAGGGCAAGATCAATGCTCAATGCAAGAGTGAAATTGACGGAAACTGGTGTGCCCTGACCAGTCATTTTTAAATGTTTCGTTCTAACTCCTCTTCCTGGATCACAAACTTTGCCAACTGCTTCCTCCTAATGTTTCTCAGAATCATGCTCATGAATATATGAAAAGTTAATGTATGATAAAGGTGGCATCACAAATACATGTAGAAAGGACAGATTGCTTATTAGATAGTGTTGTAAAAATTGACTCATTACATGGAGAAAAATAAACTCGGATCTCTACCTAATTCCAAATAGAAAGGTGAACTCCAAATGGTTTAAAAATTTGATGAAAAATAAAACTGTAAAGTCAATAAACAAACTGAAAACTATCATTGTTTTTAAGATACTTTGAAGAATTCTTAAACAAGATTTTGAATGCGCTAACCATGAAACAAAACAAATAAAAGATGATAAAATGGATAATATTCAATAAAGAGATCATGAAAAATATAGAAAATAAATAATGCATAAAGCTAAAAAGAATTAATATTTAGCATATAGAAATTGTAGTCAAGTATGGTGGTAACTGTAAACCAACTAGAAAGAAGATAGAAGTCCAAATAGGAAAATGAGAGAAAGGAAATATATAAAACAGGAAACTCATAAACTAAGAAAGATATGAAGATATTTTATAATTCATTAGTAGTCAAACAAATTGAAGTAAAAATAATTAGATATCATATTAAACCTATCAAATTAGACAATGGTGAGTCTTGCCAGGATATGGGGAAGTAGAGCCCCTGTTGTGATCTGCCAGGGCAGCTATCCTTAAGAACAGTCTGACTCTTCTTGGTCAAATTAAATGTATATACAACCCATGACCAAAAATTACACAGAAAAGATACTCTCACATAAGTGCTTGGAAGGAGACATACAAGGACTTGTACAATCTATTGTTTGTCCTCGGAAGGATGAATAATTGATATGTGGTGCAGGCATCTCACAGAGTATTAGTTATTAGCAACTAGCCAGTTATACATATACCACAATGTATTAATCTATAAAAAAACACTGAAGAAATAAAATGTAAGAAATAGAAGTATATAACATAAATGATCATAATTTTAAAATGTGTGCAACAAAACAATGGGACATATATTCCAAGTATAGACACAGAAGACATATTCATAGAAAATATATTAAAATAACTTCATACAGACAGGGTGAGAAAGAAAACTGTAGATAAAAGTAAATGATTCATAGGTACAAATTAAAAGCTGAAATATCAGTGATCGGCCAAAGGAAATAGCATCATTGAGAAAGTTGAAACCTCTGGGCACTGAATTGATTTCTACAACCTGCTCCACGCTCATCTGAGTGGATCTTACCTTTGCCTCCCTCTAAAGGCTTTCCTTACTGTTTTCAATGGAGAAAGAACAGTCTCTCCGCTAAATAGTGTTTGGAAAACTGAAAGCCACATGCAAAATTTTTAAATCAGACCCTTCTCTTATACTCTACACAAATATCAACTCAAAATTACTTCAAAGCTCAAATGTAAGGCCTAAAACTGTAAAAATCCTTGAAGAAAATGGAAAGATCCTTGACATTGGTCTTAACAATGATTTTTTGATTTGACACCAGAAGCACACGTAACAAATGCAAAAATTAGGTGGTCCTATATCAAACTACAGAGTTCTGCACAGCAGAAGAAACACAGTGAGAAGGCAAACTATAGAATGAGAAAAAAAATTGCAAACTATATATCTAATAATCTACTAATAAATATATCTACATATAAATATACATATTTTTATATATTAAATAAATAAATATATAAAGAATATATATATTTATAGATATATAAGATATAATAGATATATCTATAAATATATCTATCTATAAATAAATAAATCTAATAATAAAGATCTAATATATCTAATAATATATCTAAAATATATAAGGAACTTTTACAATACAATAGTAGAAGCCCTCACAAATAATCTGATTTAAAATTAAGCAAAAGACCTGCATAGACATTTTTCCTAAGGAAGACATACCAATGGCAGACAGGTAAATGATAGAAGAAGATATTCAACATTACTACTCATCAGGGAAATGCTTATCAAACCCACAGTGAGATAACAACTCACATTTTTTAGGACAGCTAACATTGGAAAGTCAAAGGATAAGGGTATAGTGAAAAGGGAATCCTGTATACTATTGTTCGGAATGTAAATTGATACAACCACTAGGGAAAGCAGCATGGATGCTCCTCAAAAAATTGAAAATAGAACTACCATATGTTTCAGCAATCCCACCTTTGGTTATATATCCAAAAGAAATCAATCACTCTCTTGAGGAGATGTGTGTACTCCCATGGTCTTTGCAGCATTATTTTTTTTTCATTTTTTAAAAGATTTTATTTATTTATTTGACAGATAGAGATCACAAGTAGGCAGAGAGGCAGAGAGGCTGGATTGCTCAGTGGGTTAAGCCTCTGCCTTCAGCTCAGGTCATGATCTCAAAGTCCTGGGATCGAGTCCTGCATCGGGCTCTCTGCTAGGCAGGGAGCCTGCTTCCTCCTCTCTCTCTCTCTCTCTCTCTCTCTGCCTGCCTCTCTGCCTACTTGTGATCTCTCTCTGTCAAATAAATAAAATCTTAAAAAAATAAATAAAATAGGTAAGTACTTTGGGGGTGCATACAGAGAGAATATGCAGATATCCTATTTCTCATCCAGGTTCCAGTCACTCTTAAATATCAATTAATGTTACTTGCCTGTTTTTAATTGTGATGATATTAAAGGGTAAATTTCTGATTTCACCATGTCTTCTAAATTTGATACTCAGCACTCTATTATAATGAAAACATTTTTATTTTCCTATTTACTTTTTTATTTAATCTGTGGATTTGTGGATTCTTATTTTATTCAATGTGATAAGCACAAATACTGTTATGTTTGGAACTCAGTTTGTTCACTTGGGCCAATGACAGTGCTAGCCTCTTTAAACTAGCTTCCATGTTTTTATAACACGTCTTCTTTATTCTTTGAATATTTCCTTGTTTCTTGTGCAACAAATATTTTCCAGACCCATGTTCTTTCCCAGTCTCAGCCCTGGAATCAATAATTCTCTAAGAAATGGTAGTTCCTTTTATTAAAAAATATTTATTGACCAATTTCTGAATTCTAAGATTTCTCATTCTGTTGTGGACTTGCTGGTTCCAGGCTCTTCAGTGGATGAAGTCATACACACATATCCACAAACATAGTAAGACTTCTACAATTATTCCTATATTTATGAATTCACATCTCTAACTCAAAGTTCAGTACAATACTTTAGGATGCATTCTAACCTTCACTCTTATCATATTTGACAATCTTTTCTCAAAATGTGAAACTTGGTTCCAATTATCTTCCTTGTATGTATTTATGTATTCATTTAATCCCTCATATATGAGCAATTTCTGAACTTTACTGGGATGCTGCCCTACTTACTTTCTGCTTAATGGCTTTTTAATGAGGCCAAGGAAGGAAGGAAGGAAAAACGAAGGAGGGAAGGAAGAAAGAAAGTAGTATGGTGAGTTTTGACATATGTCTATTAGTGTAAACTTCAGGCCCATTAAGATGCACAATATTTCTCTCATCTCAATAAATTGTCATGTTCTTTTTCAGTCAACCGTTCAATCACTGCTATGATTTCTATCAGCATAGCTTAGTTTTATCCATTCCAGAAATTAATTTTTTAAAGATTTTTTAAAAATATATTTATTTGACAGAGAGATCACAAGTAGGCATAGAGGGAGGCAGAGAGAGAGGCGGAAACAAGCTCTCTGCTGAGCAGAGAGCCTGTTGTGGGGCTCGACCCCAGGACCCTGAGATCATGACCTTAGCCGAAGGCAGAGGCTTAACCACTGAGCCACCCAGCCGCCCCAGGATATATGCACTTTCATTTTAAGATAAGTCCATTTTTTAAAAGATTTTATTTTTATTTATTTGAGATGGAGAGAGAGAGAGAGAGAGCAAGCAAGAGCATAAGAGCAGGGGAATGTGAAGCAGACGAGCTCGATGTGGGGCTTGATTCCAGAACCCAGGGTCATGATCTGAGTGGAAGGCTGCCTCTTAACCAACTATGCCACCCAGATGCCCCTGAGAAGTGTGTTTCTGAGAAAACATTTTTCAAGTGAGAAACTTGTTTTTCAAAGTGACTGTATTGTTTTATACTGGCATCAAATATGCCTAATGACACTTTTATATAAAACAATACATTTCAATACTAAGATATAGATCTCTATTCTCATAGACACATCATTCTAATTAATCATTTCTTAAAAAAGTACTTAATATTTTTTAAAAATCTCTAAGAATATTCATTCTAGTATAATTTTTTTAAGGAAATAAAGATGAATTTTCTGGTGTTTGAAAATGAATTACACAACAAATCACTAAAAGGTTAACAGAAAGGTTACTCTATTGACTCTATACTTGCACCCTACACATTTCAAAAGGGAAGAGATAGGTGAAGAAAGTGTCCTCCCTGGAAAATTATTTTAAATACATAACAATAATTTCGTAGAACCTGATTTGGTCTCACATTTTTAAACAAGATGAAAGATCTACCCTTTTTCTTTTTCTTCTTAGTGCTAATTTCACCTTGCTTCATTATTTCTTTTTATGGTCTAATAGAGCATTAGTGCCATATTGAAAAAGTTCTATTTTCTTCAGACATTTACTTAAGTCTTAATTAATTGTTTGTTATTGTGTTAAGGAAATCTCTTATTTTTGATAAAACATGAACTATAAATTCATTTTTGTATAAATAAAAAGGTTCTAATAATGCTTCTACAGAATATTAAATTTTATAGAATTAACATATATGCTTATTTCTGTTTGTCTTCCACAAATCACAAATATAGCATAACAGAAAAACACTAAAATTAAAGAGTAGCAGAATTAGATGCTATAAAAGTTCTCATAAAATAGCAAAATTTGCAAAGTAAAATATTATATACAATTGTGTTTTTTAAAAATATTCTAAGACATATATTATTAAACAGAGAAATAGCCTTGAATATATAAATTCTGATAATGAAGATGCATATAAAATAAATAATACAGTTTCTCTTAGTAATTGTAAGTACTAATAAGAGAAAGAATTAAGTATAAACATGAAATATGATGGTCTAGTTATGGATTTGTTAAATTAGAACTGGTTTGTTATCTATTATGGGCATTTAAAGTAATACTTAGAGGTTTAATTTATTCTTTCAGAAACTTTAAAATCCACAATTGTAGAAGAAATATTCTCATAAACCTTTTGATCTTTAGCTATATTGGAACAAAATAGAACTGAATGATGAATATATAACTTATTTTGGCACCATTTGCTTGGTGAATAATACCCACTAGCCTTATGATGATAGCAAGTAAAAATTTCCTTTCGTAAACCTTCATTTAATTGGAAAAAATACACTTTTTTTTTTAAGAAATTAGGAAATACCTAATTTCACCAATTGTCAAAGTATGCCTTTTATTCTTCTACATTATTCATATTAATTTTTATAATATAACTGATATAAAGCAAGTATTCTTAATATTGAAAGCATAGCATTTATAGGGATAAAGGAAAAACATAGTATGGAAGAAAAAATACGTAAGTAAGAAAGAGCACAAGTATGTGTATGATATTAGTGTTTTATGGCTACCCAGAAAGCAAATAATGTTGATTATGAAATTAGAGGAGATAGCTCATTTTTTCTTGTTCTTCTATAGCTCAAAATAAGACTTTCAGAAATTAGTTTCACTGAGTAACTATAAAGCATAGATGAGAAAAAATAATGAATAAAAGGCTTTAAATTCCAGTAAATAAATTGAATAGTTAGCAATGAAGGAAAAACAACATCACCTGTTTAGTTCACTCATGGGAATATGGTAAAACTTCATAAAAGTATCATATACCAAAATCTTGAAATTACCAAAAACTGCTAATAATATGATATTTGAAATGCATTGTGTACATTACAGTCAAATTAAATATCTTGATGATTTATGATATCTCAAGTGTCCAATAAATATTTATTGTTAAATGGTATTATGTATTTCCTTGTTAAGTAAAATATAGGAAACTTCTTACTTTCTTCAAAGGAAAATGTGAAGAGTGAGGAGGCAGAACTAGAGTATTAACTATGTTTTGGTAATGCTTATGTAGATTTGTAGTTCATACTGAAGGAAATAAATGAGACAAAAGTAACTGAAAATTACTTTGGTCCTTTACTGTGCATGAAGAGAATAATAATAGGGAAAAGAATCTAAAAAAATGAGTCACATAAAGAATGCTTATTAAAAAACAATTTGCTCTAGGAAGCTGAATAAATCTTCTGGGGGAAAAAAAAGTTCATCTTAATGTTAAAAAATACAACAGAGACAAAAGGCCATGAAAAAATATTCCAAGAAGAGTTGCAAGATAACAATGGATGATTAGATGGTTAATTTTATATGTTAACTTGACTGAGCTAAGGGATACCCAGAAGTCTGGTAAAACATTATTTCTGGGTGTGTTTGTGAGGTGTTTCTGGAAGAGATTAGCATTTTAATGGTAGACAAAGTGAACTGATAGATTATGTAGATACCATTTAATCTGCTGGGGGCAGAAATAGAACAAAAAGGCAAAGAAAGAGTGGATTTGCTCTTTTTGTTGGAGTTAGGACATCCATCTTCTCTTGTTTCTGGACTCAACTAGGACTGGGACTCATACCTTTGGCCTCCATATTCTCTGGCCTTCGACTGAGACTGAATTATATAACTTACCTGATTCTCCAATTTGCAGAATGCAGATCAGAGAACTTTTTGACCTCCATAATCACACAAGAGAGAGTGAGAGAGAGAGAGAGGGAGAATGGGGTGGGGGGACGGATTGAGGGAGAGGGAAAGAAAAAATCTCCAACAGACTCCCCGCTGATCAAGGAGGCTGACATAGGGCTCCATCCAGAGATCATTAACTGTGCCGAAATTAAGAGTTGAATGCCTAGCTGAGCCATCAAGGTACTCCTAGAATTTATGTATGTCAAAGGCCAAATGAAGGCCCAATAAAATCACATATATGTCTATTGTTTGCATATATTTCATATATGTACACATGCATACACATAAGTACATGTATATGTATATACATACTCAAAAATTATATTCACACATGTTCTATGTAAGAATTGTGTGTAGAACATAAAGCATACTTAATACTTTGAAAAGTTAATTTTTATTTTATAGTAGTACTTTATACAAAATAATTGATTTACAGAAAGTCTGAAGTAGAATACGACATATGGGGGCGCAAGAGTGGCTCAGTGGGTTAAAGTCTCTGCCTTTGGCTCTTGTCATGATCCCAGGGTCCTGGGATAGAGCCCCGCATCAGGCCCTCTGTTCAGTGCGGAGCCTGCTTCTCCCTCTCTCTCTCTCTCTCTGCCTGACTCTCTGTCTACTTGTGATCTCTGTCTGTTAAATAAATAAATAAATAAATAAATAAAATATTTAAATATATATATTTATGTGTGTATATATGTATATAATATTTACGTGTGTATATATATGTATATATATATATTTATACAGAAAATGATATATGAAATTTCATGAGTGTTTTCTCAACCTTTAAATTGTAAAGAAAAAAATTCCAAATGTTTAAAAATTGGTCAGGTTGGACACTTTTCCCTTTCTCTAAAATTAAATGATGTGAACAAGATTCCTTAGAAGACTCCCAGATTTTCAAAGTTACTTGAAATTCCTTAGTTATATGAAGATCCTACCTTATTTCAAGGAAGATATTTCATGATAGAGGAATTTATACTAATTAAATTTTTTAATAAGGGATACACATTATATCACAGAGTGTACACTACATGCATAGTATGAACGAACATTGTACCACTTAAGCAATAAATAATATTTAACATCACATTTTTTAAATTGCCAAAGAAAAAATTTTATATACATAAATTATAAGCAGTGATTTAATAAAGCTAAAGCAACTGAGAGGAAAAACATAAAGCAATGCTGAGAGGAAAAGCAAAACTATTCTTTCCTTCAACAGCCATTTGATAAAGAGTTTGTTGTTGTAGTCTAATCAGATAGATCTAAGAATGAAAAATTGTCTTACCTTTTCAATTTTTAGGTCTTTGTACTTTAATTTTTCAGAGTTGAATGATCTCATAGTGCTAATATAGTCATAAAAATTGGAGGATATTTAAGACACATTAATCTGATTCAATATGTATATTTTGATTTTTTCAAGATATGTCAAATGAAAAGGTTGTTTTCTACATAGTAGCTCAAGTGTTTCCAGTCTACCATCTGAATGCTAATACATAGAATATGAGATATGATGGATTCTTCAAGTCTGTATGTCTAAAGTAAAAAGGCCTGTGGCTTGAACAAAAATATAATAATCAGTATTCTGGAATCATTTTAAAATGCTACCTTTTTTTGGTATATATTTTATTTGTGAAAAATATTCTCCTTACCTTGTAGATGATGACTTTGAGAAAAAAGAATTGAAAAACTTTCTCTAACCTCAGTATTACATTTACTCATCAATTGAAATTCACTTATTTGAAAACTACACTGTTATTCATTTATTTCCTAGATCCAGTAAGACTTGTATTTGGTATACTCTACTTTTGCTCTACATTATTTTTCTGTTAAACAATTATTGTCCCAAGCCATGCAAACAATTAGTCAACAAACTTCTTCAGTTATCCAAAATTACATTTTTATCAAGAACTACTAAAGTCACTTTTTATCAAATTTGATCTATAAAAATATATAGTTCATTTTAATTTATATAATTACCTATTTAACTATTTCTTATGTACTTTGAAATTAAGGTAGAAAGTTTAATACAGCTAATATAAAGAAATGAGTGCAAATTTAATTGACACAAGAAAAGGAAAGAGATGTAGAAATTATTTTCTCTTGCTTATAATTAGACAGTTATTTTTAATGTTGATGTTTTAAACATTGAAAAGCATATTTTTCAGTGAATTTGAGTTAGATTATGCATGCTATGGAAACCAACAACCTGTAAATCTGTTACTTGAAGCAACAAAGTTGGATTCTTGCTCTTGTTACCTATATGTTATGTGTATTTTTTCACTCAGGTTCTCCCCATCTCCTCCATCTGGGATCCAGGCTAACAGAGAAGCCAGTGTGTGGAGGTTGCAGGTTTCCATGGTGGATGGAGAAGAAAGAGAGGGAGAAAGAGATCTGCAAATCATTCACTGGCTCTTAAAATTTCAGCTTTTTCACTAATATTTCTTTAAACTGGTGGTTTTAAACATATGTTCCTTGGACCAGCAATAGCAGTATCATCCAAAAATTTAAAAATACAGTTTCTGGCCCTACCTCCAGAGTTAAATTCTCAGTTTAAATACTCTGGATAGTTAAACACCCATTGTATTTAAATACCTAGTGTATTTCTAACAAGCTCCTAGGTGATGAAAATCACAGATTCATTTAGTCATCTGTATACTGAGCTGTGGTCTAGCAATCTATGTTTTAACAAGCCCTTCAGTAGATTCAGATGCACAGTAAAGCTTGAGAACCAATGCATTAAACTTACCTAAATCTAACTTCAAAGGAGTAAGGATATACAATCCTATGAGTGCTCTGGAGAGAATCAAAAACATTTGGTGGCCAAAGATAGTGGATACACATGAGTTAAAACATTAGAAAATATGATTACTATTGGGTTCTAGTCCATTTCTTCTATATTCTTCTCTATTATGAATACCTTTTTATTACACATCCATTAAAAGGAAACATGGAACTGCAACAACTTGATAGAAACATTCAGAGATTGCTATATAGTTGGAAAGACTGATTGAATAGCATTAAGAAACAGCTTATATTAAGCACCTATGTGGCACTGTCAATCAACTTGTAAGGGCTTGTTGGCTGGAGCTCTGTATTGAGGGTTTTGGATCATCATCACATACATTATTAAAGAATGCTAAGGTAAATCCAGTTAGAAATGTTCACGTGGGTAGGGAGGGGATGGGCATAAATGTCATGATTTTGTCAGGCTTACTAAGCAAAAAAGTGAACAACATTATGAGAAGTAATTGGGTTTAAAAAGTGAAAAGTGAAGAGAAAATATTCCTAAAGACATGTCATGTGGTTTTGGAGAAAAAAAGTTTCAGAAATTATGACAAAAGAGAGAAAACATTTTCCTCTGTAGCACTGTAAGTTCCTATATGGCTCCATTTTCTTTTCCGTTGTATTATTTCCAGGTCAGTTTCTTTAATTTCTTTCTTCTTAGAACACAAGAGTAAAGTTCTTAAACTTTAGTTCTTATCTTCCTAAAGCATACTATAATGTGTATTCCTGATTATTTTATTGTTGTGTGCAACTAAAAGTAAATAGGTTCTTTTTTCTTTCTTTTTCCTATCTATCTTTCTGAATAAAACCTTATGAAATATTCCTTTTCCCCCACTACCCCTGTTATCTTATATCAATTTTGTAAAGCTGATCTGACTTAATTCTAATATTTGCCCTTGATAATTTTACACTTTAGCCTACTTAATATCATTTAATGTCTCTATTGTATGCTTGAATTAGTATCACAGATTCATTTAGTCATCTGTATATTTATAAAAAAAGAAAAGCTACACTGACATGGTCTCAAATAATGAAGAGGAATTAAATTCATGTCTTTCCCCCCACAATAGAATAAATTTGCAAATCTGTACCAGAACAGAGATGGTGGGTAGTTCTATTTTTGTAGGCTTCTTAGTGACCAGAATTTTCAGTGAAATTAAGCTATGTCACAATCTAAGGTATATTAGAATTATAATTTTACATTTTTAATTTTCATTATAAAACTTTATTTCTGTAAAGATTTTATTTATTTATGACAGAGAGAGAGAGATAGAGAGAGAGAGAGGGAACACGAGCACAGGGAGCTGGAGAGGAAGAAGAAGTCTCCCCACTGAGCAGGAAGCCCAATATGGGTCTGGATCCCAGGACCCTGAGATCATGACCTGAGCCAAAGGCAGAAGCTTAACAACTGAGCAACCCAGGGGCCCCCCATTATAAAACTTTAAAGGAAACATTTAAACAAATCTCTGACAAATATACAATAGCCTAGATTAGAAAAAGCCAAAATCAAAATAAAAGAGAAGGAGAATCTCTTTGAGAAGAATTTTAAGAGAAGCGGTAACTCATTCTCTAGCTGTAACCCTGCTCATATTTTATTGAAACCTTCTAAATACTTTGAATTTCTGGACATGGTATTGTGAATAAATAAGTTTAGAATTATCTTCTAATGTGGCTGTTCTTCATTTAGTTTAAGGACAAATCCTTAAGGCTGAATGAACAAAACTGCTTATTTCCTTTTGGAAAATAGATCTAGAATTCATGTCTGTTAACATATATGATTTGCTTTTATCTGATTGATTATATTTTAGAGAATATTTAAATGGGCTCATTAAGTTCTTTGAAATATTTAGATTTCCAAAGAAGTATGATTGTGTGTGTGGGAGAGAGGGAGAAGCAGCAGCAAGATTTATTTTTCCTTAGTATTACTTAAAGTGTTTACATTTTAGTGATTTATGCTTAAATTCAGACCTACACAACATCCAACTTCTACAAAAATCTGAGCATAATCTACTCAACCTATAAGCACAGTTTTATTTGAATTTCTTTTCCAGTCCCTACAATCCACAAAGAACTTGTTTCTTCTGTTTGTTTGTAGCTGCCTAATATTTATGTCTTGACTACTGTAGATATGTAAATGGTAGGCATTCAATTTCAGTGTAACATTTCAGTAAAGCACTTGCAAATTTGCTCTGTCTTTGCAAAAGGACCTTTACACAATGTTTTAGCTATTTTTTTAAATAGTATTCTATTTGAAATTAATGATTAGTGTTTATACATGTAGTTAAATATCATCACCCACATCAGAAGATTTATATTTGGAGAAGTCTAATCAGGGAAGATATTTTCTCATGTATTCACCTAAAAGCATGTCTGCTTCTGTGTGCTCTGTTCTGATTTATCCATCTGCTGTTTTGCTGGAGGATGAATTCTTCCAAAAGAGAATCATCATTACTGATACTTTTACTCTTAGGGATTGTAGTATTATTTTTCTTTTCTAATCCTTACCTACCCAAAATTGGACTTGTTAAATATTGGTGATGCCTGCTTATTAAAATAATAAGGATATTTATGGGGATGTCTAATTAAGAATTCTCTTCAAACAAGTACAAACTTTTGGTCTATACCTGGGTTTTGATTCCAGTCCTACACCAATTATTCGAATTAAGTGGTTTTAAGACACTTTCCAGGGCTCAGCTTTTTCTTCTATGAAGTGGTGCTAACAGCACACATTGGTCAGGGATTTGTGAAGATTGCTTGAATCAACAAATCTGTTCCTAATTGCTCTTATCTCACCTAATGATTCTTGGTTTTACACAGAGTTGTAGCTACTTTTGGCTTTATTCTGTTTTTTCCTTTCACTTTCTTTGGGTTTATTTATTTTTTTTTATTGTTGTTTGTTTTTTTTTTTTTTTTTGGCTTTCTAACATTATTTAAATGCTTAGCTCATTTAAATTAAATCCATATCTTTTTTTTTGCATTTTATTTATGTAATATTTATATTTCTCTCTAAGTACCACTACTGCTTTAGGTGCATGCTACACATTTGGTATTTATTCTTTTCTTTATTTTTCAGCTCTACATATTTTATTATTCCTCTTAAGTTGTTTTACATCATAAATTATTTAACCTTGTGGTTGGAAGTCTCCAAAATTAAATCTGTTTTTGTTTTGTTATTATTTTAAAACTTTATTGAACTGCACTCAGAGAAATATTTTATATGACATAGTCTGCTGTAATTCCTGATAAATTATCTTTAGACTATTACTTGAAGATTTAAAAAATAATTTTCCATGTGTACTTAAAATTAATTAAAAATTCTTTAATATTTGGATGTAGGGATGACTATATGCCCATTTGATCAAAAATGTTGAATATTTTGGTCAAATCTTCTATATCCAACAGTATCAGGCAAAATGACTGACAGTAAAGTTATAAGAATGGAAAAAAGGTGGGATAGCATTGGTACAAGGAAATATGATCTTACCAATGGAATTATAGAGACTATAGAAATTGACCCAAGGGAGCCTGAATTACAAAAATAGTAACAATACCATTTAAAAGGGTTGCAGATAGCATTTTCAATAAATGAAACTATGCCAATTGGATAGTCATACAAAAAGGTGCACCCACACACACACATATTTACACACACACACATATATTGACCTCTAAATCACAACATACAAAAAAAAATTCTATATGATCTGGAGATCTAATTGTGTAAAGGCAAAATAATAAGTAATAAGACTTTTAGGAGACACACAAAAATATATCATAGTGACATTGGAGTAATCAGTTTTCTCAAATAGGAAACAAGAAAGTTAAACTTAAAGGAAAAATAAAGATAAAGTGAACTATATTAAAATTAACTTCTGTATCAAAAGACACTTTTAAGCACATAATTCAGAGAAAAAGATCTTATGTGAAGAATTTCTGAAGAGCCCATACAAGTTAAGAAGAAAAAAAATGCATGCATTAATTAAAAAAAGAAAAAAGAGGAAAACATTTGAATAGACACTTCACAAAATGGGACTGCCAAGTGGACAATGCCCTGTATATATAAAGGTGATCTACTTCCTTAGTGATCATGGGAATGAAGATTGAATTTGATGACTAAATTAAACCATAGTAAAAAATACTAATGTTGGCAAGGACACAGATCAATAAGCATTCTCAGAACTCTCCAGCTTTATATCCTAAAGTCAAGCATCGGCCAACCCTATGACACAGCAATATATATCATACTAGGCATAGATCAAATAAAATGTACACATCTGTTTCCCCATGACACAAAATAAAAGTTTCAATATACTTGGTACTTGTGAGAAAACTACTCTGGAAATTACACAAATGTTCATTAAAGCCAGAATGAATAAATAATTATGATCCAGGGGCACCTGGGTGGCTCAGTGGGTTAAAACCTCTGCCTTAGGCTCAGGTCATGATCTCAGGCTCCTGGAATCAAGTCCCACATCAGGCTCTCTGCTCAGCAGATAGCCTGCTCCCCACCCCCACCTGCTGCTCTGCCTACTTTGCCTACTTGTGATCTCTCTCTCTGTGTCAAATAAATAAAATCTTTAAAAAAATAATTATGATTCATTTAAGCAATGTAATACTGTAAAGAAATAAAACTACATGAGCTGCAAATACTTGCAAAAATACTGATAGATCTTACAAGCATAATGTTGAGTCAAAGAAGCCAGAGAAAAACACTGTGGATTGCCAGCTAACATGAGAAACTAGAAAAATCAAGGAAGGAATTGCCTCTACAGGATCCAGAAGGAATACGGCCATCCTGACATTTTGTTTCAGACTCCTATCCTCCAGACCTGTGAAATTTCTGTTGTTCTATGCCATTCCATTTTGCAGGACTTTTTTACGGCAACTTTGGAAAACTAATAAACTACCCAAATTAGAGTAACAGGGAAGGTGTTGGCCACTGAATACTGCTGCCCAAGCAGGAGACAGTAGAAGCCATTAATGCAGGAGCAGAAATCACTCTGCATTGCAAGTGTCTGTAAAGGAAAATCTTGCAACCAGGAATCAAAACTTTTTCTTCAACAATTCAAAGAACTTAGAGTATTTAAAAACAAGACAAAGTCTCCATATTTAATGGTCCATGTTATTTTCTTGTAGTTTAATTTCTTTGCTTTTAGATTGTCTCATTCAATGTAGTCATTCCATTTTTTAAAGGAATAGTCAAGATTTATTTGATTTACCTGCAGGTTTGCAAGTATTTTTTCCCCACTACTGATCATGTTTTTATTATGGTTTATTTTAAAAATTAAAAATAAAAGGGACACTTGGTGGCTAAGTCAGTTAAGCATCTGCTTTTGGCTCAGGTCACGATCCCAGGTTCCTAGAATCGAGACTGGTACTGGGCTCCCTGCTCAGCGGGGAGCCTGTTTCTCCCATTTCTCCCATTGCCTGATGTTCCCCCCACTTGTTCTCTCTCTCTCTCTGAAAAATTAATAAAATCTTTTAAAAAATTAAAAGTAGCAAAAACTAAAATAAAAAATAAACAATTTTCCTGATACTTGATCTACAATCTGAACAATATCCTTTATAAACATTGATAAACAAACTCTTAAAATATTCACAAAGAAAGCCAACAATATCAATTAATAACAATAATATACTATGACCAAGAGGATTGCAAGATAAGGATAATAAATATTCAATTAATGAGTCATTTTGAGAACATAAAGGAGATAAAGCAACATTTGACAAAATAAAACATCCATCCATGATTAAACTCTCAGAAAACTATTGGACAGCCACTTGCAGAAAAATGAAATTGGACCATTTCCTTATACCACACATGAAAATAGACTCAAATGGATGAAGGACCTTAATGTGAGAAAGGAATGCATCAAAATTCTTGAGGAGAACACAGGCAGCAACCTCTTCGACCTCAGCCACAGCAACGTCTTCCTAAGAACATCGTCAAAGGCAAGGGAAGCAAGGGCAAAAATGAACTATTGGGATTTCATCAAGATCAAAAGCTTTTGCACAGCAAAGGAAACAGTCAACAAAACCAAAAGACAACTGACAGAATGGGAGAAGATATTTGCAAACGACATATCCGATAAAGGGCTAGTGTCCAAAATCTATAAAGAACTTATCAAACTCAACACCCAAAGAACAAATAATCCA
>PISX010008740.1:0-80043 GCA_004024625.1 Mellivora capensis | reverse complement strand
CTGGAGCAAATAATCCTAAAATTTGTATGGAACCAGAAGAGACCCCGAATCGCTAAGGAAATATTGAAAAACAAAAATAAAACTGGTAGCATCTCATTACCTGATTTCAAGCTTTACTACAAAGCTGTGGTCACCAAGACAGCATGGTACTGGCATCAAAACAGACACATAGACCAATGGAACAGAGTAGAGAGCCCAGGTATGGACCCTCAACTCTATGGTCAAATAATTTTCGACAAAGCAGGAAAAAATATACAGTGGAAAAATTTAATTTATAACCATACATCCTCTTTGAACAACAAAAGAGACTTTTAGCATTGTATTTTAGCAGATGAAAATATGTAGTGTGATTAATACTTTGAGAATTGAGAAGTCATAGTATCAAGTAAACCAGCAGTGCAGATGGTTACAAGAGGGTTGGACAAAATCACCACTGTTGACAGCTACACTAATGAGACCAGAAGCTGGTGCAGAGGTTGCTTCCTTCTAGTTGAAATATCGAAAGAAATAATCTAGTTATGAGTTTCTTTCACTCATTATAAGCCTAAACTGTAATTGTCACATACACACAAATTCTGTTGAACTGACTCTGACTTCTTATAGGAATCGATTCTGCTCTTCCTAGAGAAGCGCCCCCTCCTTTATCCCCAACACACGGAATGAGAACACACTAAGTTGTGGTTCTCTTGCATCTAAAATGCTTGGGGTGAATTATTTATATTTTGTGTCTGTGATTTTTAATTTTATTTTATCAGGTATTTATATTGAATAATTTCTTTCAAAAATGAATACAAAATTATCATAGTGGTAATTTCTAGTTGTTGGCCCCTAGTGGTTAAACATTGATGGAATGTGTAAATGAAAATAAGAATTCAGTTTTTGTACTGTTGAAAGACAGTAGATACTTCACCTGAGAGTCCAGTAAAGTACTGAGGAGACAAACCTCTTCTCTTTTGTATATGTTATGTTTGATTTTTTTTTAAGATTTTATTTATTTATTTGAGAGATAGAGAGATCACAAGTAGGCAGAGAGAAAGAGGGGGAAGCAGGCTTCCCACTGAGCAGAGAGCCTGAGGCAGGGCTGGATCCCAGGACCCTGAGATCATGACCTGAGCCGAAGGCAGAGGCTTAGCCCACTGAGCCACCCAAGCACCCCTATGTTATGTTTAATTTTGACAATGTTCGAATCATACAACAGCTCTGAACAAATTTTCTCTAAAGGTGGCTCTTAAAGTCCTCGTTGTATCTTTCTGACTAAATCAACAATTCAAATTAGATCTTGATTCTTCATATAAGCTCCTGGTTCCCTGTTTCTTTTCCATGCCTGAAAAAGCCATCATTGATTTTCACAATGCAGGACACTTTTTAGAGTCTTAACTTGATTCAGAAGATTTGCCTGAGGGTGAATGAAGCGTGGAGATTTAGATTGAACTGTCTAATACAAGAACATGTTATTCTATCATTAATAAGAAGAATTAAACCATTGGTTCTGCTGTTCCCCAGGTTTCAAAGCCAATTTGCTTTTTTTTTTTTCCCAGATAACTTGCAAAAGCGAGGAGTCAAATTATTAATTCAGAACAGGAGACACCATATTGTTACACAATCAACTCTCTGTGTTCTAAATGATGGACTCAATGAGGATGGACCAAGAGAGGTCACCTTCAGATATATTATTATAATGAAAATTACTGGCCTGGAATCAGTGGAACAAGATTATGCCAGAGACCCCTTCCTTTTTGAAATATGACTTTTTAAATACAACAAAAACTACAAAATAAGATAAATGTTTTTCAGTAGAGGAAAGTAGATTCTTCTGATCCACTATTTTGGGCTGTTTATCCCTGCTTCCTTAGGCAGAGTTTTAACTCCATGTAACAATGGAAAGCCTGAGAGGGCTGTAGGATATTATTGTAACTAAGTAGTTACTATATGGGACATGAAATAATTCTTTCTCTAGCAGCAAGAATTAGCCACTCAGAGTTTGCATTCAGGCAACTAAGTTACTTGCAAATTTAGTCTGGTACAGTACAGAGAATACAAACAACACCCATAAAGACGGCTAGCTATTATGGGAATAATATTGCAAGCTAAAAATAATTTGCATAGAAGATAAAATGGTTTCCGAAGTGGTTCATCAATCTCAATGCAAATTTTGCACATAGGAGAGTGCACTGTGAATCCATTAGACTCCATCATTGCCTTTCGCTAGACTTTGCTTCACCTTGTCAAGGAAATAGTTAAAAACATGTAAGATGTAACTAGGATGCCAGGCTATTAAAGCCATTTTAAAAATTGTCAAGTTTGCATTGAGCAAGAATCAGAGTGAGTGGAAACGGGACCTTGATGAACCATATTTCAGTCTTGAATAGTAAAATTCAGTGCTATGTCCTAATAACACATTTTAAAACTTTAGTAACTTGATATGATCATTAAGCAAATGAATACATGCTTTTCTAGTTTAGAAATTAGAGAAATTTCAGAAATTTTAGTTTACAAAGTAGAGTTCTCCACTTTGTTGATAATATGGTTCATCTATTTTTTCAAAATATATTTGAGTACCTATTAAATGCATTGTAAAGTTACCTAGGCAGACTGTGACATTTACTTGGAGTCAGATATTTAAATCAAATATTTATTTTGCTACTCAACAATTTTCTTAAATGTTATTATCTCTAGTAATTTGTTCATAAGCTATTTTGGGTTTTCTATGCAAAAAAAAATCATAAAATGTGTACATTATGACAATTACATTTCTTTATTTTCAATCATTTATTTTACTACTATTCATTGTTTCATTTTACCATAATTTATTTGCAAAAATTGGCAGAAATGTCTTTGGCATCAATTTATTTCTTCATTTCCTTTTTGTAATTTTTGATATTTTTTTATTTTTTGTTTTTTAAAGATTTTATTTATTTATTCAACAGAGAGAGATCACAAGTAGGCAGAGAGGCAGGCGGAGAGAGAGAGAGGAGGAAGAAGGCTCCCTGCCAAGCAGAGAGCCGGATGCGGGACTTGATCCCAGGACTCTGAGACCATGACCCAAACCAAAGGCAGAGGCCCAACCCACTGAGCCACCCAGGTGCCCCTCAGTTTTTATATTTTTGATGAAGTATAGAAACATATAAAAGTGCATGAAACGGGCGCCTGGGTGGCTCAGTGGGTTAAAGCCTCTGCCTTTGGCTCAGGTCATGATCCCAAGGTCCTGGGATCGAGCCCCACATTGGGCTCTCTGCTCAGCGGCAAGCCTGCTTCCTCCTCTCTCTCTGCCTGACTCTCAGCGTACTTGTGATTTCTGTCTGTGTCTGTCAAATAAATAAATAAAATCTTTAAAAAAAAAAAAGTGCATGGAACTACATGTATAACTCAAATTACCACAGAGAAAATATCTGTGTAGCCATCACCATGATCAAGAAGTAGAACATTACAAGAACACTGGAAGCTCCCAATAGGTCTCCTCTCAATTATGACCTCTTCATTTCATGAGGTTTATTCTTCCATTTCATCCAATTTATTCTGTTTCATTTTACTGTTCTCTATTCTATGGATATAACATAATTGTTTTTCTGTTGATGGGCATTTGGATTGTTTCCAATTTTTACTTATACAAGAAAGATAGCTACATACATGATCATATGTGTTTTTTGGTGCACATGTGCAAGTATATATATTTTAGCATATACCTGTAAGTGAAATGGCTGGCATTCACAGATACTGATACTCCATTTTCCAAAATGGCTGTACCAATTTACAGTTCCATCAGCAATGTAAAAGATTCCTACTTCTTCATATTCATACCAGAATTTGGTATCATTGGTCTTTCTAGTTTTTGCTATGCTGGTGGTTAGATAGTTGTATCTAATTATTTTAAAAAGTCCTTTTCCTGAATGCTAATGAGGTTGGTCATCTTTTCATATCTTTATATGTCAATTGAGTATCTTAAAGGTCTATTTTGGGGCAACTGGGTGGCTCAGTGGGTTAAGCCTCTGCCTTCGGCTCAGGTCATGGTCTCAGGGTCCTGGGATCGAGCCCCACATCGGGCTTTCTGCTCAGCAGGGAGCCTGCTTCCCTCTCTCTCTCTCTAACTGCCTCTCTGCCTACTTGTGATCTCTCTCTGTCAAATAAATAAATAAATAAATAAATAAATAAATAAATAAAATCTTAAAGGTCTATTTTATCTTTCACATTTCAATCTGCAATCAACCTGCAATAGATTTTTATATAATGTCAAGTAGAAGGCAAGATTCTAATTATTTCAAGCACTACATTCTTCAGTTCTACCTTTATATAAATCAAGTATGTCAGTGACTGGGTTAATATCTAGATTCTATTATGGTTCATGGTCTTTTTTTCTGTTCTTGTACCAGTATCCATATTGTATTCATTATATAGATTTACAAATAAGAATTGATATCATTAAATCCCTCTTACTATGTTCTGACGTTTTTACATTTCTATTTAAGTTTCATAGTCATATGAAAAAATATCTTACTGAGTTCTTGAGATTGTGTTGAATCTCTAGGTCAATTTGCAGGTAATTGACAACTTTAAGTTTGATTCTTCCAATCTATGAATATAGTACATTTTTCTATTTACTTAATTTTTCTGTTGTTTCTCTGAACATTTTATTGTTTTCTACCGTATTTTTGAATTTTCTAACACATCATTTTTCCCAGTCTGTTCTTAAGTACCTAATGGCTTTATGATATTATTAATTTTTTAAATTGTTTTCTGCATATGGAATGTAAGAATTGATTTTTGCATATTCATTGACCTTTATCCAGCAATCTTGCCAGGCTATTAATTTAACAGTTTTCTCTATACATTTTCTAAACTTCTAATTATATCATTTGCAAGTAATGGCAATTTTCTTTTTTCCAATGTTTTTATTTATAGAAGTAGTTAATTCCTTATTATATAATTAGGATCTCCAGTGCAATGTTGAAAAGCAAGGTGTTAGAAATTTTCATCTCTGGGGCGCCTGGGGGGCGCAGTGGGTTAAAGCCTCTGCTTTTGGCTCAGTTCATGATCCCAGAGTCCTGGGATTGAGCCCCGCATCGGGCTCTCTGCTCCTCAGAGAACCTGCTTCCTTCTCTCTCTCCCTGTCTGCCTCTCTTGCCTACTTGTAATCTCTGTCTGTCAAATAAATTAATAAAATCTTTAAAAAAAAAAAAAAAGAAATTTTCATCTCTTCAAACGTTGCTTCCACCCATTCCCACTTTCTACTCCTTTTGGAATTCCAATTTACCTGTAGAACTTCTCTGTAATCTTTATCTTACCTTCTCTTTTGTATTTTTCTAAACTTTTGTCACTTTCTGATTCATTTTTAATGTTTTATTCTAACTTACATTAGAAGTCCATAACTTTCTCTCCAGTTGTGTCTAATTGACTATTAGCCCATCCATTGAGTTCTTAATTTTAATTATTACATTTTTTAGTTCCTAAATTTGTCCCAAGTTCTTTCTTTTATAATTCTAGCTCTTTGCCAAAATTATCCACTTACATTTTTATCTGCGAACATATGAAGAATTATTATTTTAAAGTATGTATTTGAAAGTAGCTGAAATTAGCACCCTGATCCTTGGACTCTAACTCTTTCGGTATTTACTAAAACCTGTGAATTTAGTAGCACATTTCTCCCACTGGCAGGATCTGAACATCAGTTTTTTAGCCTCAGTCCCTTGGGGATGTTGATTTCTTCAGTTTCTCATCATCTCAGTTTTCTCTCCAAGGATTTGCAAATCCCCTTAGGGAAAAATTGGCCACATTTACTTTGCTGAGTTTCCTTCTTTCTCCTATACCTTATTTCCACAGTTTCTCATTGTTTCTTTATTGTCACTATTGTTGTTGTTTCAGTGTTTTCTTTGTTTTGGGGGGACTTTTGTTGTTGTTGTTTATTTGTTCTTTTAGCTCTCCCAATGGCTTCAAACCTGTTTCTTGTGTTAGTCTACTTTGTCCAGTTATTTTCAGTTCAAGGGTAGAACTTAATTATTTAATAGTCCTCTGCTGAAATTTAAAATTTCTTTATTTTTCATTTCTATTCTAACTGTGAAAGAAAATTATGAGAAACTTTCAACCAAAGAGAACAGAGAACATATAGGAACATCTACTGAATACCTATTATGTACCCCACTATCAGTTTGTATTTTCATGAATCATCCCCAAATTCTATGAAATCATCACTTTTTATCTCTTTTCAAAGTTTAACAAAACAAACAAAACACAATAACCCTAAGAAACAGTGGCTAGAAGATTTCCCCCATGAATGCTTCTCATATATTAATGGGATTCAGGTTAAATGCAGAAGTTAATTCAGGTGGCATGGGCAGACATTCAACCAATTGAGCCACCTAGACCCCATGTATATTTGACTCCCCCAAAATTTAACTACTAGTAACCTACTATTGACTGGAACCTTACTGATAACATAAACAGTCAATTAACACATTTTTTTATGTTATATATATTATATACCTCAATACCTCATTCTTACAATAATCTCTAACTTTTTCTTAATTTTTTTTTTGTATTTCTAGGCTAGGCACTTCATTTGCAAGTGTTTTTCAAATTGTCACAAATCTCAAAAAAAATTTTCCAACATATTTATTGAAAAATACCCACATAAATGTCGACCCGTGTAGTTCAAACTGTGTTGTTCCAGGGTCAACTGTATTTGCTTGCAGTCATATTCTAACTAGGTTCCCTTATTCCTCATTTTAAAATCATCATTTTGAATTTTCTCATGCCTTAATCTCATTTCTTGCTTCCTGATGTTCATCCAGAATCTATTAATCTGCTTCCTTCCCTGCCACACTCCCATTTTTTTTTTCAAAATTTTCATCAGCTGGAATGATTGCAGCCTTAAGTATAACTTAGTCAATAGTTTTTTAGCTTCATGCTTTCCAGCTTTCAGTTTTCAACTTCTTTCTTTTTCTTCATTTTTTAAAAAAAGATTCATTTATTTATTTTAGAGAGAGAAAGTAAGTGTGAGTGAGGGGAGGAGAGGCAGAAGGAGAGAGAATCTCATGCTGATTCCATGCTGGATGTGGAGCCCGATGCGGGCTAAGGGGGTGCCAGTCTCAGGACTCTGAGATCAGGACAGGAGCTGAAATCAATAGTCAGATGCCTGACCAACTGAGCCACCCAGGTACCCCTTTCTCTTCATTATTAATTGCTGTCCAATAAATGGGGGGACTGTGTATTAGCATGCAAAACACAAATGAGGAAGAGCAGTCAGTCTTTCTGAGAAAAGAAACCAAAAAAAGAAATTCTAAACAGTATTTCCCAAAGTGAAGTTTAGAAACTTCTGTGACCCACCTAGATAGGCTCATGGAAATAGGGGGAATATTGAAATAGCTGTACCTAAGATAGAGAAAGGCTAAGGAGAATGACATAGAGAGTAGAAGAAAAGGGGTACTAGATACTTATGTTAGGGAAGAGTCACTGTATGGGGCTTATGATAAGGGAAATTATATTACCATCACCTCTAAATTAAGCAGGATTTCTTAGTCTTTTTTCTATCCTACCCTTCCTAACTAAACACATTTTATTTTTTTAAAATTTTTTTATAAAAGATTTTATTTATTTATTTGACAGAGAGAGAGAGAGAAATCACAAGTAGGCAAAGAGGCAGGCAGAGGGGGGTAGGAAGCAGGCTCCCTGCTGAGCAGAGAGCCCGACGTGGGGCTCGATCCCAGGACCCTGAGATCATGACCTGAGCTGAAGGCAGAGGCTTAACCCACTGAGCCACCCAGGCACCCCAACTAAACACATTTTAAAAATATAATAAATGTTTATTTGAGTTATACAATAATAAATGAACAGGAAGAAAATTATATCAGTAGGAAATAACAACTTTATATGATATCATAGCAAATTTTTTCAATGTGCATTATCTAATCTCTCCATTTAGCATTAAAAGTAATGGGAAGCTCAGTCTCTTGCGGGAAGGTAAGATTGTGTTGTTATTATTATTTAATATTAAGAATGTGCATCATTTTATTTTGCATAAATTTTGGTTTGAATGTTGACTGAATATTTAGGTGATTGTTAAATTTGATGCTAACTTACAGGGCTTTAATCATTCCAAGACTTATAAGACTTGTCCGGTGGTTTCTGAAACATAAGAACAGCTGGACTTACAAGTTACCACTGAGTTTACCTGAGAATATTATCAAAAAACACAATTTTATTAATAAAATTTCCAGCCCACTCAGTTAAAAACACCAGATGGCCCTGTTAAAGAGGTGTGTGAGAAGACTGAGAGCATAAGTGTGTGAAGGATAAAAAGGATAAAAGGTTTAAACCTTTACTTCAATCCATGCCTTTGGGTAATCCTTTCTACTAGAAAAATCTAGAGCTCAGTAAAATATTACCCGACAAGTTATATATTAGCAACAGGCTCAATTTTTACCTTAAAAGCAGTTAATTTTAAAAAGGTTACTTTATTTTGATTGTATTTTCTGATTTCATATTACTTACATCTGTGCAACTATGAATAGTAGAGTGAGCTTAAATATTTTAGTTGCCTTATTTTGATTAAGAAATAATGGTGTGGGGGGATGCCTGGATGGTTCAGTTGGTTAAGCGACTGACTTGATTTCAGTCATGCTCTTAGGGTGGTGGTATCAAGCCCCAGATCAGCTCCATGCTCCATGGGGAGTCTCCTGGGGATTCTCTCTCTCCCCCTACCCCTCTAGCCCTCCCCCTGCTTTCTCTCTTTTAAATAAATGTATTGTGTCTTTTTTTAAAAAGATTTTATTTATTTATTTGTCAGAGAGACAGAGAGAGAGAGAGAGCACCCGCAGAGGGAGAAGCACACTCCCCACTGAGCAGGAAGCCCAATGCAGGGCTTGATCCCAGGACCCTGGGATCATGACCTGGCACACCTTAACTGACTGAGCCACCCAGGCATCCCTCAAATAAATTTATTTGAAATAAATAAGTCCTAATAAAGAAAGGGAGGAAGGGAGGAAGGAAGGAAAAAACAAAGGAAAGGAAAGGAGAAGGGAAAGGAAAAAGAAAAGGAAAAGGAAAGGACAGGAAGATGTGGGAGAAGTAGTAAAGAAAACAACTTAGGAGACAACAAGCCAAATACAAATTTAAATATACAGTCACTGACTCATTTCTGAGTTAATCATTTCAAGTTAATTTTTGTTGTCTTCTGAATGACATTGCAACTTTTCTTGTAGGCTGGATTTCTCATTTTTTAAACATTCTCAAATACAGATTCTGATGCCTACTTCTGATTTAAAAAAGCACTGAGAGTAGTCATTCGTTTCCTGTGGGGATAAGTAGCCCATGATAACAAGAGGGTTATTCATTAACTAATTGGAAAATGTAGCTATGCCTATATCTTAAAAAGACAATATATATCAAATGTGTATATAATACTATATATGTAATAGGATAAGATATATATGATAATGAATAAATTATAGAGTAATAAAGTGTAAACCTTTCCAGCTAAGCAAAATAAACAAACATAAATAGTGGTTTTATAGCCATCTTGATTAAAAAAGTATTGCTACTACTGGCCCACCCCAGCTCTAAGTTTACCTATCTTCCAGCCAGCGTGTTTCAATGCAATTCAAGAGATTCAAGTGAGAATGTGTTTGGTTTAGCAAAGCCACTACAATGATAGGAAAAACTAGCCAAATAAGCATCCTAGTGATGGCGTGTTGTCAAAAACCTGGTAAGTTAGGAAATCCAGCTGCTCAGTGGCAGTGGTAGAAGCATCATAGACAATGCTCAGCATTCAGAAGCAGTAAGTTTTATTAGTAGGGAAATACCAGGAAATTACATGTTGCTGATTCTAAAAAGAGGAAGTGAGTTGGTAAAGACAGAAATAAGTCTATCTTCCTCTTCTCTGTGTTTTTCTCTCCTTCCCTCTTCGGACCAGAGGATGAATAAAAATTAGACAGCAATTGGACTAATTGCAAAAAGAGATGGAGGTAAGCCCCCAAACTCGCTGACTTTCAGACCTCTCCAGAAAGCTCCCATTCATTTTCAGAGTGCAAGAGCTGCTAATTTGGCAAGTCAGATGAATTGCCCAGTTTTTTACTGTCCTTCAGCCTTTCTGAGTCTCTCGCCAACTTTTCTTTGTGCCTTTACCTCCTTCTCTTCTTTCTCTTCCAGATAGCTGAGGATCTAAAACCACAAAGACTGCATTTAACCTGTTAAATGCCCTTTTTCCTGGCAAGCAAAATCACAACAAAATGTGGACAGGGGTTATCAGTAAGGTTAAACTGATGAAAATTCACTGTAGGGTGTGATGGTCCATTTCTGCCACCCTACAGCTATATTAATTCTACTCATCTCATTCTATTTCTTCCTACATACCTAGTTAACAAGATACAAAATCACCATCCAAACCAAATAATTTCATTGCCTGTTTTTCTCACTCTTGATAGTTGCAGAAGACTCTAAAAGCAATAAATGTGGTGGTGGCGGTGGTGGTATTTGTACAAAGACTGGGCACAATAAACTGGGAAATTTGAAATTTTGAAATTTATGACAGGGTGGTTAAATGTGAATAGGGATTTTATTCTGCCAAGTTGAGTAATTGTGAATTCTGTTTTATAGCCATTTACTCTAAGCAACAGATAAAACCAAAAAATATGTCCAAGACATTGCCTAAATGAAGGACCTCATTGTATTAAAGAGACCTCACTAGATTAAAGGGACCTCACTATATTAAAGCACAGAGTGACTCTTATTCAAGATGCAAAAATAAAATTCTCCAATTCAAAGAAAGTAATAGACAGGTCTTGGGGTATCCATATTTTATATGATATTGATAATAAAAGCTATCCTAAAGGAATTTCACAAAGAATTAATTTACATTTCATTTTTCTTCAATATGTAAAACAATGAAGAAATTTTCAGGACATCAAAATAGAAGCCCATTTATTTCCTGATTCTCTTGTTTATTCATTGGAACATGATATTTATGAGTCCTATTATGTTATTGGTAGCACCTGGGAGTTTAGATAGCCTGAGGGCTCATCTGAAGCTACCTCCTCACCCATTCACTGTGGAAACTAGATTTCTCTATGTAAATCAACATAAAATGGAAATATATAAACTAATGTCAAAGAGGCAAATTCTTCCTCAGGCTTGTTACATTTTTGTTGAAAGTTTAACAAATTTAAAGATATGGAGTGCCTATCAAAGGACAGTTGGTTGTAAGTCATGGCATTATAGAAGGACGTGGTCAAGGGGCGCCTGGGTGGCTCAGTGGGTTAAAGCCTCTGCCTTCGGCTCAGGTCATGATCCCAGAGTCCTGGGATCGAGTCCGCATCGGGCTCTCTGCTCAGCAGGGAGCCTGCTTCCTCCCCTCTCTCTCTGCCTGCTTCTCCGCCTACTTGTGATCTGTCTGTCAAATAAATAAATAAAATCTTAAAAAAAAAAAAAAAGAAGGACGTGGTCATGAAGGGAAACATTAGTCATTTACATCCAAAAATTGTCCAAAAAAATGGGTCCATGGTCTGAGGACTTGAGTTATCCAGTCTAGTAGTAGTAGATCTATCTTCTGTGGAAAAAGATGCACTGGCCCAATGCTTTTAAGCATTCATTTCAAATAACCAATTTTCCCAAATTTCAAATAACCAAAATTCCCAATCAGAAAGAACAATTTGTGATTTTTCTTTCAACATGCAGAAATTCTGTTTGTAATGTCACTGTTTCCGTAATTTGCTTACAGGGATGAAATCCACTGGTTGTTGAACTTGATTTTTGGCTTTTAGACTTATCATGGTACATTAATAAAATTGACATTCTGATTTCTCTGTATTTGTCTCATAAGACTTAACTTCAGTTATTCAGACAGTTTAAGTCTGATCAAGTCTGTAACACCTAATGTGCCATTTTTAGACTGCTTTGGGGAACACAACTGTCCCAAGAATTGTAAAGAGGTATTTCTAAAATTTATATTCCATCCTCAAATACATTTGGAACTGGATTCATATTCACAGTTTACTTACTCACTAGCTATATGACCTGCTTCAAATACTTAAACCTTTTATAATATGAAAAGAAATCCTTATTTTAATCATTATATATGAATTGTGAAAACTATATTTTAAAAAAGGAAAGTACTGAGCCAGTGCATAGCACTTAGTAAGTGTTTAGTAGGTGGTAAGTAGTGAGCATAGCAGTGGTTACAGAAAATAGTCCTTAAATTTCTGTACTATTTATGTCATTATATCAGAAGTCATTGAAATTATCATCATATCAGCTTACATAACATTTTATTCATTTGTACATACAGCTCCTTATGTAAGCTGGAAACTAATATTAAACTAATTTCTAGAAAATTCTTCTAACAACGGGTTTAAATTTACCATCAAAAGACCTTCAGGCAATTCATCAGAGATATGAATGATGGTGAATGTGATCTTACAAAGCATATTAATAAATGTATGAAAGAAACATGACTAATTGAGAAGAGTAAACATAGCTCTATTGACTAATTATAACAATCAACCAAATGATAATAAAACATTATGTGGAGTCATATAACAGCTTTTATTGGGGCAACTGTACATTTAACCAGTGATGATAAAAGCAAAATATTTACAGAAAATATTGGCAATAGCAAGGATTATAGTTTCTTTTTTTTTTCTTTCTTTCTTTTTTTGAGAGTGAGGAGAGAGCACAAATGGGCAGGGCAGAGGGAGAGAGAATCTTAAGCAGACTCTTCACTGAGAACAGAACCCAGCATGGAGGTCAATCTCCCAACTCTAAGGTCAAGATTCCAAGATTATGACCTGAGCCAAAAACCAAGAGCTGGTTGCACTTAACCAACTGGGCCACCCAGGTGCTCCAGATTATAGATTCTATAAATTAGAGAAGTTCTAAAACATCCCATCAAAACATTTATTTTAAATTAAAATGCCCTAATAAAGAGCCCGTTTGCGTCCAAACAATGACTGATCACTCAAGATGTATCAATAGGCCCTATGAGTTTTTACATGAATCATAAATACAGTTACACAGTTTAAACAAGAATGTTCAGCACAGAAGAAACTTCCTCACACCTTATGAGATTACCACTCATCTTATTTTTTTAATACCCTCCATTTTTCACATCGATACATATAAAGGTAGAGTGTAAATTAATCTGAATTTTTAACTTTTGTAACTAAAGTTTAAAAGCAACAATAAAATGTAACTTTACTTTAAACAAACACTATAAAAAATGCTTTCTATATCTTGATCTGTATATTCTACAAGTTAGTTAGAAACCATCAAAACCACCATTTACTTACAAACGACTGAAGTACCTGAACAAACAATTGTCACATGAAGAAAATAAAATTAGCAATCAGGAAAAATTGACTACTGTGTTCAGTATCGAAAGAACTGAAAATAGGGGAGGCTGGATGGCTCAGTTGTAAAGTGTCTGCCTTCAGTTTGGGTCATGATCCCTGGGTCCTGGGATTGAGCCTGGGATCAGGCTCCCTGCTCAGTGGGAAGCCTGCTTCTCCCTCTCCCACTCCCCCCACCCCCGCTTGTGTTCCCTCTATCGCTGTTTCTCTCTCCGTCAAATAAATAAATAAAATCTTTAAAAAAAACTGAAAATAAACATAATAAGATATTAACTTTGCTTATTAAATCAGCAAAAATAATAGAAACTCCTAGGGTAATAATACTCAATGATGGTGAGGTAGATTAAAAAGAATATTGACTTTGGTGTCTGCCAGTTTGAATCCTAGATCGCTGGATCTTTCTATTGCTACGTGATCTTTAATACATTTTTAGCCTGTCTGAGCTTCTTTTTTCTTATCTTCAAACATGGATAGAAATATTTTCTTCCTAGAATTGTGGTAAGAAATTAAGAAGGATGATTTCTGTTCTTTTTCTCACAAGTGAGTATCAATAGTATGTGGCATATAATTGCCACTCATTTGATATTTATTAAATGAGTAATTGGATAAACAAGCAAAGAAATAGGAATAGAAGCTATAAGAGCAATAGGCAAAGAGATGTCCTATAATTGTTTATTCCTTTTTTTTTTGCAGATGTTTCAACAAAACTTTTTATATTGCTGATGGCAACATAAACTGATTCAATACTTTTGGAAATTAACGTGGAAACTTGTTATAAATGACATACAATTTTTCAAATGCAACAATTTTTTTCTGACAATTTATACTTCAAATTTTTCCTAAATAAGATAAATGCTTTATGAAAAACATCTTCAAAATAGTGCTAAGTGTAATAGTGAAAAAATTTAAGCAATTTACAAGTTTATCAACTAAGAACTTGTTGACTAAAAGCTCATACACACAATCACTCAAATATTTTATAGATCATTTAAAAGATATATGTGAAGATCTTATACCAAAATAGAGAATATATTTTATTGAGTTCTGTTTTCTTTTACCCTGGTAGCACCTTCATCATCTTTCTTCTAAGATTAATCCCTTTCAGGATCCTAAAATGGCTAACAGTTACAACTGAAGATACTTGGATATTTGTTCATAGCAAATGTAAAAGAGAAAGAGTAACTTCCAGAAGTTCTTCCAGAACAGTGAAGAGGAAGTTTCCCCCAGACTCCTTGCCAATCACTGTTAGCATCTCAATATCATGATTGATGCCTATCTTTGGGCCAAAAACTAAAAATGGGAGTGTGACTAACATTAGAACTGCCAGGCCCACTCTTGGAGCTTTCTAGGAGGCACTTAAGCTACAAGGCTGAGATGTAGTTAACGAAATAATAGTAGAAGTCACTTTGGAAGGAGATAGGAGATAATGGATTCTGACTCGTGAATAGCATGTCCAATATAACATCCCCAAAGGGAAAATGTTTATATATTTTTAACGTCAGTGCACATATAAGAGAAAAAAGTATTAGCCAAAGAATACTTTCCAGTAACAATTTATTTTCGGAAGTCATTGCTGCAGGATAGATAGGACTCAAGAAGTTCTAAGATATTCTTATAAATGGGAATTTTCCTGCCTGGCACATCTCAGGGAGACCATCAGGACCTCATTAGCTGTCCTTCAAGCTGTGCTTTCTTTGCCTCCTGTTCTGTAAGATGCCAATCCATTTTCTCTGGGCAAAGTTCTCTCTCTGATGGCATAGCCCAGACACTCTCAAGCTTTTAAGGGATGGAGTCTTTGAGAGAAAGCATGATGATGTTCTTACTAGCTGAACTCCACCAAAAAAATTTGAATTGAATTTGCTCCACCAAAAAATGCTCCCTGGCCTCATATAGCAGCATTACTGTGTGTTCTTCAAATTTTCAACACTCACCAAGCACTCAGGAGACAAGAACTTTCTCCAGCCTCCCATACATTCTGGCCATAATTAAATGGACATTAGTTTCCAGGTCATTCAATAATTTTCATAAATCTATTTTAACTTTTTCATTAGTCTGTTCTATAATGTAATAGTTAAAAAACTAAGATCCCCCATTTTACCTAAAATTAAGTTAAAAACAGTTGTTTTAATAGGCAGAAAGGGTGTTAAGGTCTAGAGAATCTAAGAATAAAGTTTTTTGCCCTATACGTATTTCAGTTTTAAAGAAGTTTTACTCCTAGAATATATGTATAAAGTTCAAATATCATTGATCAAGTCCAATTCAATTATAGTGCTTATTACATATATCACTCTAAAATATTTTTACATTAAAGCAGAAAGTCCTCAAGTTACATAACTGTATTGTCTGTACAACATTTTTTTTCATGCTGATACAATGTCTTGTCCTAATCTCTAATTCTGGATCTTGTTTATTCATAACCAATAGAATTAGCATAAACTAATAAATAAGTACATGAAGTATAGGGCTCCCCCAACTTAATCACTTGAATGATATCCATTTCTAGTAATATAAAATGTCCTACTCTAGGGGTGCCTTGGTGGCTCAGTCACTGGGAGTCTGCCTTCGGCTCGGGTCATGATATCAGGTTCCTGGGATTGAGCCCCACATGGAGCTCCCTGCTGAGAGGGAGGCCTGCTTCTCTCCCACTCCCCCTGCTTGTGCTCTCCCTTTCTTGCTGACTCTCCCTCTCTGTCAAATAAATAAATAAAATCTTTAAAAAAATAAAATAAAATAATAAAATGTCTTACTTTAGGGGAAGAAAAGTGCCTCAAATGGATTTATACTGGTTTGCCATTTGTATCAGTTTATGGTGAAGACTATAGCAAAGTGGTCAAAAAATGCAATAACTCGGAGATGAAAGTTTCCCTCTCACAGGTAGAAGCCCCGGGAGGGTCACTGGGCTTGACTGCCTGACCTCACCCTAGAGACCGGGACAAGTGGGGCTGCTCTCCTAACCTCCAGGGTATTGTCCTCATCTGCGTGTAAGTCTGGTTATCACCACAGTTTCCCCCAGGGGAAGGAGGAAGAGCAGAAAGGCCACCCAGGTAATGTGATAAGGTATGGCCTGGAGGTGGCACAGGTGCTTTCTTTTTGCATTTCATCACAAGAATTCAGTCACATGTTTACTCAGGCTACTTGAGCCAGAGAGAAAGAGAAACTCTGCCTGAGGGATCTACTAAGGTTTTAGTTCATTGTTCCTTTGAGACGCCGGATTCCAGAAGACAACAGTCCCTGATACTATTTATAAATATTGGTATTTCACATTCATTTTGTCTTATATCTGAATGTGAGGAATCAACCGAAGTTGAACTTTGTAAATCTAAAAGAAAAAAAAATGAACACTGGATTATTGTTTAGTAATTTATTGATCTTTTTCTTAGCTGTGAGAGTGTTCTTTGAAGAATAAAACTGAGTTCTGAGGAAGGAAAATAAAATTATTCATTAAGAAATAATTCAAAATTTCTTTAAGCTTAAAAATGGAATCCCCTGAGTTTAATATATGTGTGTATATGTGTGTGTGTGTGTATATATATATGTATATATATATATATATGTTTTAAGATTTTATTTATTTATTTGACAGAGAGATCACAAGTAGGCAAAGAGAAGGGCAGAGAGGGGGGGAAGTAGACTCCCTGCTGAACAGAAAGCCCAATGCGGGGCTCAGTCCCAGGACCCTGAGTTCATGACCCGAGCCAAAGGTAGGGGCTTAACCCACTGAACTACCCAGGCGCCTCAAATAAATTTCCCTGGGTTATAAGCAGAGCTGAATGAGTAAGTCGTTTTATCGCTCAGATACCCACCACTACTCCTATGGGGAGTGTGGATCCAGTCAGGTGCAGTGATAGCTTTAAGGCAAATACTTCGGACTCACAAACCATTTCAGTGTTCCTGTTTCTCCCAACTCATTGATTGATAAGTCCCCGTTCCTCAAATATAATTTAGTTGAGAAATTTAAATTACCGTGTCTGTGAAAAACATGTTTTATTGAATTTATAATTCAACGTGAACTCTATCAGATGCTTTTGCTCCACTAAAAGGCAAAACAGAAGGAATGACAAAATAAGGAAAGTATATTGAATGGAAAATTCTGAAGAAAAATTTCATTTGATTTTAAATTTGGTTGGGAAAGGGGATACATGCGTGCAGGAGAGTATTAGTAGAATCAGGGAGGGTGACAACCACACCTCTGCAAGGTGAGTAAGAATATCTTTTTTTTCTTTTTAAAGATTTTATTTCTTTGAGAGAAAACATGAGTGAGGCCCAGGCACGAGCTGGGGGAGGGGCAGAGTGAGAAACAGATTTCCTGCTGAGCCCGGGGCCCTACCTGAACTGGAGCTCAGAACCCTGAAATCATGACCTGAGCCCAAGGCAGATGCCTAATTAACTGAGCCACCCACACACCCTGAAGAATTATCTTTTTTTTTTTTAAGTTTTTATTTATTTATTTGACAGACAGAGATCACAAGTAGGCAGAGAGGCAGGCAGGGAGAGAGAGAGGGAAGCAGGCTCCCCGAGGAGCAGAGAGCCCGATGGGGGGCTCGATCCCAGGACCCCGGGATCCTGACCTGAGCCGAAGGCAGAGGCTTTAACCCACTGAGCCACCCAGGCGCCCCCAAAATTATCTTTTTAAGCAATAGCAAACCGAGATTCAAATACCACTATAGTTAGCTGAAAACTTTTTAAAATTAGAGGAAAACTATATGTAAATTTAGGGGGAAGACTGACAAATCAGGACTCTTTTGGCATAGATTTTCCAGTTACGTAGATACAGAAATTATCTAAAGGTGTATTGGACCTCTATCAGCAACTCTATCCTTTTTTAATGTAGCCTAAAAGTGTGGAAAAACTAAACACACACATGTGTATACTATATTTTATTTCCATAGTCCTTCACCTCATTAAGCTTTGCTAACATCATTTCATCGACAAAATAGGTTGTCTTATTACAAAATACTAGGAAACAATTCTTACTTTTGTAGTTCAGAGGGTCAATGATGATAAAAAATTAAAGTTAGTGAACGACCCTTCCAGAGGAAAATTACTGTCCTTCTTCTAAGTCATAAACATTATCAAATCATGAGGAAAGGAAGCTGTAGTCATTCTCTGCCACTAGTGAAATGTTACATTTGACACAGTTCCTATACTGTGAATCTATTTCTCTGTAACTGCAATGTAGATAATGATTTGCTGCTGGTTTTCACGTTTAAGATACCATCTAGTCACCGAGCTACTGTTATTAGGCTGCCCAGCTTTCTTCAAGCTGATCAACCACCTTTCATTGTATGATGCTTTTATTGTCAAATTCATTTGGGTGCATTTGTGGCCATACATACAAGCTGAGTGAAGTATGTAAGAACCCACAGTATCTTAACTGACCTTCAAAAGAGTACATATTCATTTAACGATCTATTTGGAAAAAGGTATGGTGCAATGCATTTCCTTTTCCATGGCAAAGGAAAAAGAGGGAAGTTGTTCCCAGTCTGGCATGGCTTCTGAGAATCCAGGATCTTCCTGACTGGAGACCCACATGATGTGTGCAAGGCCAACCTTCAAATTCTGCTCAGAACCCCCATATCTTGATTGTGCTCCAAGCTGTTCCCCTGGGAAACACAGATAGTCCTAAGCAAAGTTTCAAAGTAAAATTGGTATGGCATTTTTTTTTTCATTTCTCACTTCTCTCATTCTCTCTTTCATAATATTTTATACCCCAGAAACTAAAAGGAGTAACAAACAAAGGCAGCTAATTTTGATGACTGCATCATCCACTATGACATATTCTAAAGGCAACTGTGATGAACACAGATCTATTGGTTAGCTCAAAGTAATCAAATTTAGAGGCTAGATTTTAGGCAGAAGTGCAAGCAGGTAAGGAAACATCCCAGAGAACGAGTCCTTTTCCTGATCTCTCAAATCCAGCCAGATGGACAGACCCTGACTTCATGTAGGCGTGCATTTGACCTTTTTGGGAGATTTACTGACTTACTTAAGGTGTGCCTGCTACCTCTTATCATTGCTATGTTATCTAATTTAAGCTAGCTGCTGGGACAGAGAAACTCCATTAATCTCTGAAACCTTCCTGAAGCAGTAGTCAAGGAAAGGATCCTGTTCCCCAAGAGAATTCTTCTGGTAAGTCTATGGAAATATTGACTTAGGGTCATTTTGAAATAGACAATGGTATGGTTTTTATAATTAAGACATGTATTTAAGCAAGGGCTTGAATCTAAGGTGCACGTTTAGGCACCGCATGCTTAACATCATTCCAAGATCATCACTTCTAAAAACACTGTTGATTAATAGAGCTCTTTTGGATCTTTTAAAGATAATGTTTATCAATGTAGTAGAGCTTAATGGGTAAGAGCTCAACTCTGATTTGAAGTCAGACTGCCTGCCTCCAAGTTCATGTTCCCATTTACTTTGAGCAAGTTATTTCACATTTCTGTGTCTGTTTCCTTATTGGTGAAATGCTGATAAAAGTAATATGGACCTTGTAGGATGGTGTGATAAAAGTACTTACCAAGTGCCTATCTATAGAATAATATTTATTAATCATGGTTGCTATTATTATACTTTATGTAAAACCAACTCTTTGTTAGATTTCTGTAACTAAAACCCCGGGTCCCTGAGGTAATATGTTTATAAAATCTGAACTACATCAGCATTCCTTTTTTCCACTTCCTTCTTTTATAGTCATAGTTCAGATGTACTATTTCAGAAATCTTTCAAGATTCTAATTGCTCTCGGGGCCATTCACCTTTGTGATTGTCACTCAGTTTTCTGAAATTTTCCGCTTTCTCTCTCTTAACAGCATTCTGCAAAGTTGTGAGATGGGAGAAGTCCGTAGACATCAACCCTAACCCCATTATCTCATATTCCAGTGGTAAGTGTTTCTCCTTGATGTCTTTGTTCTCTATTGAAGTATCCCATCCAAGAACCTTCTGGTTTTGTGTGGACTTTTCATTTTATTCTTTCAATTATTATAAACATGTAGCTGGTAAGTATTTCTTAGAACCTGGAGCTGTCATGTTCAAAATTTCAACCCCTTTATATTCTAGAGGACCAGTTAAAGCTTCCAAAGAATTGAGACTGTCTCTTAAATTCTCAAATATTTTCTTGCTAGTACTATAATGAAATTAAACTTCAGATTCTGTGGTTTTGTTTGTTTCTCTTTTGAATGCACAACCCGTCTTTTGTTCCTGTCCTTGCAACAAGTTCTTAGTGACATTAACAAGTGAGAACTGACAGCATTCCACTGTTACCTCTCCTAATAGATACAATATTAGCCTAAAAGAATGCACATTGATTTCAGCATCATGGTAGGCAAGGAAATGACAGGTTTGCATGCTAGAAGCATCTCAGGAACATATATATTATTGTATATAGGCACGACTTTTTCTATCAATGTTGCTAAGCAAATTACTTCTAAAGATAAAACATGTTCTTTTAGGTTAATTCTGCCTGGCATGATACTTTACACACACTTTACAAAGACTCTGCTAAGACAGACTAGTTTTAACCTGCCATATTTTTTTGCTGTAATTAACCCTTATGAATGATGTTGCTAACAAATACTGTATGTTGATAACAAATCATTTTATCATTTTAGAGTCACTTAACTTTTACATAAGCTTCTATAAAGACATAGTACCTAGATTCTTATTTCTCTTCACCTAACTTCCTGGCAACAGTAAATAGTTACCTGAAAGGGGCAAAAAAAATGGAATGAAAAATTTAATCACTTCTCCATTCTTCAGAAAGAACAAGGATTTCAATAAGCATGTATTGAGTGCCTATTTTTCTCTAACACCTGTGGCTGGAACTAGTAATACACATTTTAATAAATCATTGATAAATTCTCCTTATTACGAAGCAGTTTGTAACCCTTTAAGAGAAACAGAAAAATCAAAAAGTACACATAGCCATATGTGGAAAGTACTTTTGTAATCATATAAGAATAGAAGTACATCCAAGGTATCATAAGAATTCAAATGAGGGGTGTTTAATTCAGACCCTAGGTGCTAGAGAAGTTTTTGAGAACCGGTGACTTTCACTAAATTTTTGTGTATGTGTGTTAGAAATTAGCTAGGCAGGAAAAGTAGGATCTCATTCTGGGAGCAGGAAAACAGAACATGAGTAATTGTCCAAGAGGGGAAAAAAAAAGGGCTCAGTGATTCCAATATCCCTTTAGATGCTCCGAGATGTGTTGGGAGATGGAGATAGTAGAATGGGGACCAAAGATTCATCAGGCTTTTGTAGATCCATGGGTTGACTATATAATAGTGTTTTCACTCATTTCACAAGATGAGCTGAACTGTGGGTCCTTTACTCTGTCACCTGCTCCCACTTCTGCCTTACTAACCTCCATATCCATGAGCCTGAGTCTCTCCACAGCTCTTCACTTTCTGAAATGCCATCTCTCATAAAATGTCCTCCTTTGGCCCTATCAGTGGCATTTTGGAATTACCTCAAGCTATGAAACAAACCATAATCGACTTAGTGGTGAGGTAAATCCCCAAGATTTTTATCGTGTTTCTATTCTTTGCACTGTGTGTATCTTTATAAATATATTGTTCTTTCTTGTCATGTTGGAAATGTGAGCCTACTGTGACTAAGGTCATATTTACTACAGATCCCATATTTCATTGGCTCTCCCTAGATGTTAAATATTAATGGGAGGAGATGAAGCAGTACAAGAACAAGAAAGTAATTCAAATAGATCCCAGCTGGTTCCAGCTGTGTTAGAAAAATAAGGGAGAAAAGCAAACACTTCTTTTCAAAATATAAAACTGAAAATATTTCTAGGAGAGCATGGGCTATTTAAAATCATCAGCTAGTGGGACGCCTGGGTGGGTCGTGGGTTAAAGCCTCTGCCTTCAGCTCAGGTCATGATCTCAGGGTCATGGGATTGAGCCCTACATTGGGCTCTATGCTCAGCAGCGAGCCTGCTTCCTTCTCTCTCCCTCTCTGCTTGCCTCTCTGCCTACTTGTGATCTGTGTCTGTCAAATAAATAAATAAAATCTTTAAAAAAATAAAATAAAATCATCAGATAGTGGGGCGCCTGGGTGGCTCAGTTAAGTGTATGCCTTAGAGTCGGGTCATGATCCCAGGGTCCTGGGATGGAGTCCCACATCGGGATCCTTGCTCAGCAGAGAGCCTGAATCATCTTCTGCCTGCTTTTCTCCCTCCTTGTGCTCCCTCTCTTGTTCTCTCTCTCTGACAAATAAATAAATAAAATCTTTAAAAAAAAAAATCATCAGATAGTTTTGAAGTGAAGTTCCTTTAAAAATATACAACAAAAAAGTAGTTTCCAGATGTCCTTACATTCATAATGAAAATGTAAAATATGTTTACCATGTAATTTGGATTTTTAAACATTTCTTTATGATCACATTAAAATATAAAGTTTCACTCATTGTTTTAGATTATCATTTAGTCAGGTAATGAATATCACATGGTACAGGAAAAAAATATATACATATATACATTTTAACTTTAGCTTTTCTGAAGCCCCATTGTTCACTTTAGGCTGCCTTACTGAGAGTCCTTGCACTAAACGCCTCTGGTTGCATTCCGTATGAGACAAAGGCATATTTTAGGGATGTACCTCTTACAAAGACGTATTGATGGACCAGGAATCAGAGTTTGGACAAATGAACATTTCATTATAACACAGCCTAATTGTTAAAGCTCTTCTTATTGAAAAGAATAAAAATTTCATTAGTCATCACAGTAGCTCAGCACAAACTCCTCCTCCTTTTCCCCACAATGCACAGAAAGAATGGCAAGTTCTAAGCTTAAACATTTGGAACCTTTGGCGCTTCCTTACTTTTGCTCCAAATGTACTAAGAAGTATTTCAGTAACAGTGATGAAATAACTTGGTAATACTTGAAGCTAAATTTTATAGATGGGATTGTTTAAACAAGAAAGGAAGAAAGAAAGAAAGAAAGAAAGAAAGAAAGAAAGAAAGAAAGAAAGAAAGAAAGAGGAAATCTCAGTCATCTCACACAAACGCAGTTCAAGTTAAGAGCTGCCTGGAGGGCCTGCTCTCCCATACTTAGGGCCCCAGGATGATTTTATGGGATTATGAAGAATCCTGATATTTAAATAAGATAAAGGTAAGAATGCTGTATAAATTATAAAGATTTGTAGATACAAGGAAATAAATTCGCATTGGTAATCCTCATCTCCATATAGCTTTTGAGTTTAGTGTCTTTTCAGCTTCTCCAGGAAAGAGATGTATTGGTTATTGTCCTAAGTGTAAAAACTGACACAAGAAAGGACCAAGACACAATGAAGATTCACTAATCTAGGAATCAGAAGTCCTGCCATTACTTAGACAGTAGTGTTGGATGTGAAGATGTAAAGGCTAGATTAGATGAGGACCACAAGTGCCTGGCACCATTAGCCCCACATTTGAGCAGAAATTGCCAATTAATGATAGAAGGGTTTCTGGCTCAGTCTTTGCCAACATAGCACCTCAATTGAAGTTGGTTCTTTGAGTTTAAGCCTGTGTGGCCCGCGGGGACTAGATAATCTTTTGTTTTTTTCCTTCTAGGTCTGAGAAGCTATAGTTGTCATCTGTGATTGTAGATAAATCACATTCTCTGCTCATAGTTTTCCAGTGACTCAAATTTTCATTAAGAGGTGGTGGATATTATGGAGGGCACGCATTGCATGGAGCACTGGGTGTGGTGCAAAAACTATAAATTCTGTTACGCTGAATAGAAATAAAAAAAAATAAAAACATCTAGAAAGAATTATTAATATTTAAAATTGAGGAAAACAATTATACTCTTAATGTGACATTATGTGTTAAAGCCAAAAGGAAATAAAGGAAGCCTCATTAAAAAAAAAAAAAGAGTAAGAGCTAAAGTGCTTAAATGACTTACTATTCAATCTCACCTTTATTGCCTCTCCTCCCTCCTCTCCCATCTCTCTTTCTCTCTCTAACCCAGTCAGCTTCAGTACACTGGTTTACTGCTCGTTCCTCGAATATACCAGGCACACCCTCCTCTCAGAAATTTTTCAACGACTGTTCCCTCTGCCTCCAGTACTCTACTCCTACCTGTCTGTGTGCTCACTCCCTTATATCTTCCCCAAGTCTTTACTAATTTCAGCCTTTCACTTGTTTACACAGGAGTTGGCAAACTACAACACACGGGCCAGATCTGGACTCTGCCTGTGTTTGCACAGTCTACAAGGTAAGAATGGAATTTACAGTTTTGGTTGAAAAGTAATAAATTAAATTAAAAATTATATTCTATGACACATGAAAATCATATGAAATTCAAATTTTGATGTTCATAAATAAAGTTTTATTGAAATACAGGCGCTTTTGTAATAAAATGGCAGAGTTAGTTATAGTAGGGACTTTATGGTCCACAAAGGCTAAAATATTTACCAGTTGGCCCTTTACAGTTACCAGTTGGCCCCTAAGAAAAATATCAGTTTGTTAAAAATTTCTAGAAATACTAGTAATCCTGTTTCTCTCTCTTAACTTTTTTTTTTTTTAAGATTGTATTCATTTATTTGACAGAGGGAGATCACAAGTAGGCAGAGGCAGGCAGAGAGAGACCAGAAAGCAGGCTCCCTGCTGAGCAGAGAGCAGGATTCAGGGCTAGATCCCAGGACGCTGGGATCATGACCTGAGCCAAAGGCAGCCGCTTAACCAACTGAGCCACCCAGGCGTCCCTGTTCATTTTATTTCTTGATATATTCTCAGTACCCTGAAGAGTGTCTGTACATAGTAGGTATTCAATAAATATATTTTCAGAATGAATGAATTCTGTGGAAGATACCTGCCTAAAGTGGAAATAAATTAGATGGGGTGATCAGAGAAAACTTTGGGGCAAGATAATATTTGAGTGTTAAAGGGTACTGTGGACTTAGAACAGAGAACGTTATTCCTCGAAATGGTACTAAACAAAGAAAATTTGTGTAGTCTGAATGTAATGTAGAGCCCATGAAGTAGAGAAAAATGGGTTGAGCCCATGTTGCAGATGGCCTGGAATGTCTGATAAAGACATGCGAGTTTAATCCTATAAAAGTTGTATATTTTAGAAATATTTGTCTGACTATGATACAACATACAGTATGGGGTAGAGTGGGTAACATATATATAAGAATTGCAATATCCCAGGTTCAGATTTCTTTTTTTTTTAAGATTTTATTTTTATTATTTATTTGACAGACAGAGATCACAAGTAGGCAGAGAGGCAGACAGAGAGAGAGAGAGGGAAGCAGACTCCCTGCCGAGCAGAGAGCCCTATGTGGGGCTCGATCCCAGGACCCTGAGATCATGACCTGAGCTGAAGGCAGTGGCTTAGCCCACTGAGCCACCGAGGTGTCCCCCAGGTTCAGATTTCTAAAGGTTTAGCATTGGACTGTGGTAAATTAGATGGAAAAGTAAGGATAGTGGGAGTGTGGTAGGAGGAACCAATGGTACCTTCAGTATTTTGATCCTTGGTGAAAAATGTCATTGCCAACAATTGGAAGGTAGCAGAAAAGAAAGAGTGTTATCACAAAAATGACCCAAACAAACAAAAAACTAAAACAAAATGAAAATAACAAAGCTGTGCTTCAGTTCTTTGCATTGTATTGAATAAATATGCATATAACTCCATGTGTAAGAGTTCTGTATATTTTATGCCACAGAGAGGCATATTAGACTACAAACCTGACAACATAAACTAATTAAGTTTACTGGAGTTAGATTAGTTAAACTACTTCAGAATGAGGCCAGAATAAGTTTCTCTCAGTTAGAGGGAGAGAGAATTTCAAATAGACTCCCCACTCACTGAGCATGGAGCCTGACATGGGACTCTGATCCCATGACTTCGAGATCATGACCTGAGCCTAAATCAAGAGTCCACACTTAACCAACTGAGCCACTCAGGAGCCCCTGTCATTCCCATTTTAAAGATGAAGCAAACAGCAAGTGATTATTTGGCATTGGATGCAGATCTAATTCCCAAAACCATAACTGTAATTTAATCGGTCACATTACCTGTTCTTATTGGATTAAAACAATTTTAAATGTACCTAACAGCTCATTTGAATACCATTATCTCCAGCTTTCCTAAATGATTATTAATTCTTCTCACAACAAATAACTAGTATGTAGCATGAATCCATTCTTAATATCAAAACAAATCAAGTTTTGCTGTACACTTAACCTACTATAATTTTTCTTATACTTTAATATGATGTAAAATAGCTTCATAGCTTTTGTGAGTATAAAAAATAGACATTGAAAAAATAAAATAACCAAAATATGGAGAAGAAAGCATAGCTTAAAATCCCGTGTTAAATACTCGAAAAATTTTACATAAATGAAATCAAATTATGTATGATTTTTTCTTTTATTAGACTTAATGTTATTTTACCATAATTACAAAAAAATTAGGCACTGTCATATATCAATGAGTTTATTATCTCTGTTCAATGTAAAAAATAAATAAAATAAGAAATTTTAAAATCATGTAAAAGTATAACAAATTATTTTAACAATCTAACCGAGTGATGGGGCGCCTGGGTGGCTCAGTTGGTTGAGCATCCCATTCTTGGTTTTGGCTCAGGTCCTGATCTCATGGGTTGTGAAATTGAGCCTGGCATCAGGCTCCACGCTCAGCATGGAGTCTGCTTAAAATGCCCACCTTTTTCCCCTCCCACTACTCATGAACACTCTCACTCTCTCTTAAATAAATAAATCTTTAAAAAAATAAAATGATAATGACAATCCTTTTCAAAGGATTATTTAATGGAATTAATATGATAAATTAAGTACCTATTTAGTGAGTAGCTATTCTAGGAATGATAGCTATTATTGTTGAGAATTGGATAAATGCTAAGATAAAGAATCAAAGTTTGAGAATCAAGCTACGCATATTTAATCCTTCACTTACTTTGTTGCATGTAAAGCTATGAACTGTGCTAGGTGCCTGGAAATACATGTACTGTCCAGGCCCTCCCCTGTTTTTATGGAGTTGCCAGTATGCTTCATTAGGTATCATGGTTGGCATGACTCAAGTTCCTACTAGGCAGAGAATTTAAACCAGGCCACCTCCTTGGTGAAAGTTCAGCTTTCAAATAAAGTCTTAGCTTTTGGATACCCTGATGCTTTTCACTAAAAATATATGTAAAAGCAGCTATATTTGGAATTCATTCATTCATTCATTCATTTGACAGTTACCTCTTGAGCATTTTTTTTAAAGAATTAACCTGACCACTGTTTTTGTTTTCTTTTTTTCTTTTTCTTTAAAGATTTACTTACTTATTTATTTATTTTTTGAGAGAGAGAGAGAGAGAGATCACAAGTAGGCAGAGAGGCAGGCAGAGAGAGGGGGGAAGCAGGCTCCCCGCCGAGCGGAGAGCTCGATGTGGGGCTCCATCCCAGGACCTTGGGATCATAACCTGAGCTGAAGACAGAGGCTTTAACCCACTGAGCCACCCAGGCGCTCCGTTCTCTTGAGCATTTTTAAATGTTCTTCTTGGAGCTGGCTGTATGATGGCAAAAACAAACAAGATTTCTTCTACCATAGATGTTCTAGTGTCTTGAAGGGAGGAAAAGAAACCAAGAAACAAATAAATGGACAATACAAATACATTTAGTAATAGGTACTAGAAATAAAATCAAATACAGTGTTATGAATGACTGGGCTACTTGAACTTAGGCAGTTGAGTAAGGCTTCTCTGGCAAGGGGTATCTGACCCGGGACCTGAATGATGAAACGCCAGCCATGTAGAGAGAGAGAAAATTCTAGGCTCAGGGAATAGCTATTACAAATCATCCAAGGCAGGGACAAACTTAGACAGTTCAATAACTACAGCTGTTTAATAGTACGGGGGCAGAAATGGGACTGATGGGACAGCTGTGGTCAGAGAAATATTCACAACTATAAGCTTGAATATGAGCTCATTAGTGCAACAGAGAGTTACAGAGAATGCGGACATTCCAAAATGCACAGGTTTAACTCAAAGTTCTAGAAAAATTGACATCATCTACTCTACCAAATCATGTAGTTTAATATTTATTCAATCAACAAATATTTGAAAACACCTACCAAGTACAAAGCCTTCAAGAAGTGTAACCCAGAGGAAAGCTCAGATGTATATACTTAGTATCGGCTGTAAAGCTCTAATCAGATAGGGAGAGATCACTAATTTAGCTGAGCAAATCTGAGATTTCGTGGTCATATTGGCATTTGAGTTAGAATAGTAGGTAGAATTAAGATATATAAAATATGATATTGAAGGCGTTCTAGGAAACAGCATGAATAAAGGCATAGAGATAAGTTGTTCAGGCAATAAATAATACAGCATTTGGAGTTGGTATTATGTAACATCTTTGAATTCAAAGCTAAACTTGACTTTGTCATATTTTCTTATTTAAAGATTTTTAAATAATTTTTATTTTAGAGATAGAGATAGAGAGAGTGAGCGTGAGCTGGGGGAGAGGAAAGAAAGAGGGAAAGAATCTCAAGGAGAATCTAAGCTGAGCTAGGGTCCCGATGCAGGGCTCAATCCCATGACCATAAGATCATGACCTGAGCCAAAACTGAAGTGGATGCTTAACTGAATGACTACCTTGTCACATTTTTTTTTTTCCTCACACTTCCCTTAGCAAGAAATTATATGCATTATCAGAACTCTGAGCTCCATTACAGGTCTTCTATAGATTGAACAGTAGGGTGAGATGAAATGGTGGGTCATTCTTCCTAACCTCATCATATAGCTGAGCTGGATCTTCTGCTCAGGAGAAAAAGCCAGCAGAGTGATGGTCATCAGCTACATTGTTCCACAGTGATCTGGGAGATTGCCAAGGCTACAGATCACCAGGCAAACCAGTGGCCACGAAGCCCAGTAAACCAAGAAGTGATGTTAAGGGCATGAAAACTGGCTGATTTGTATGAATTTGTTTAATCTGTTCTCAATAGGTAACCTGATTTACATCAGGTGATCTATTTAAGACACACCTGGATTCAGAAATGAAGTCATTAGGTTATGAATTTCATCTATTTTTCCAAGAATCAACCTCACCCATTAGCCCATGTATGATGTAGACTTCCTAAATTTTACTGCCTGCTGTATGTAGTATGCCTCCTCAACAGTTTAAATCTTTTTATTTTATTTTATTTTATTTTATTTTATTTTATTTTTAATTTATTTATTTGTCAGAGAGAGGGAGAGAGTGAGCGAGCACAGGCAGACAGAGTGGCAGGCAGAGGCAGAGGGAGAAGCAGGCTCCCTGCTGAGCAAGGAGCCCAATGTGGGACTCCATCCCAGGACGCTGGGATCATGACCTGAGCCGAAGGCAGCCACTTAACCAACTGAGCCACCCAGGCGTCCCCTCAACAGTTTAAAAATGATTTTTCGCAAAGTTACCTGTGTTTTCTGCCTAATATGTCAGGCTGTAGTGGATTTTTATTGCAACATTTCAGGTTGGTTAATGGGAGCTCAACCAACTGATGAGGACAAACTGCCGATCCCTGATGGATCGGGTGAGGTTGAAGATAGCTGCCAGGAGATAAAAGAGCTGAAGACAGAACAAGACTCTACTTATAAGAGTTACAGTTCCCAAGTAAAAACTCCTTCAGATACATCCGTTTAGGAGACTTGTAGTCTCCTACCCTCTTGAACTTGTCGGGCACCATATGTCAAATAATTAATACAAATGGGATTGATCTTTGGGTAAATTGGACAACAGAAATTTAGACTTAGATTTAATTAAACAAGATTTAATCTTTCGGCGGCAGTAGTAATGGGCAGAATGTTTCATGAGCATTAGTTCCCTAGAATTTTCTTTGATTCTGTCAGTGACAGCAATGTTCTTCCATTTATTGATTCAAGGAATATTTGTTGAGGACCCACTCTACTAGCCACTGTGCTCTAGAAGTTATGGATCCAAAGTGAACAGAGCAGAGTACCTGTATCACTGAACTAGGAAGGCTGTACAAGTATGATACAAATGATAAGAAAACTGCAGAGGACAGAGAAATACCAAACCCAGGCTTTGGGTCTCAGAGATATAGATTAGGAGGTGGCAGTGAATGAGCTGGTGGAGAAGGAAGAGTCCCACACGTGTGAAACCAGTTTTTTTCTAGGAAAGCTATGGCTGGAGTATCAAGACTGGGGTCCCTGTAACCAATCTAAATGATGTCAATTTCTAATACCCTCTCAGTATGTCCTCTGCTTTTCTTACATAGGACTTAACAGAGTGTGTAATTCTGTATTTACATGATTGAAAAATGTTCTATCTTTCTATTACCCATTTTGTTCACCCAACTTTTGGGCATATATTAGGCAGTCAATCAATATTTGTTGAATCAAAAAATGTCTGGGGCTGAAGGAAGGAATAGCAGAAAAGACACTAGATAGCCAGGAATCAAACTAAGCAAGACTTTCTTGACCATATATTTTTTAAAGAGTTTATTTATTTGACAGAAAGAGTGAGAGAGCACAAGCAAAGGGAGCAGTGGAGGGAGAGGGAGAAGCTCCCCGCTGAGCAGGAGCCACCCCCCCACCCCATGTGGGGCTCAATCCCAGGACCCTGGGATCATGATCTGAGCCGAAGGCAGAAACTTAACTGACTGAGCCACCCAGGCACCCCTTTCTTGACCATATTAAGGAGTTCTTACCTTCATTCTAAAATAGTACAAGACAGAGAAAGTGCTTTAAGCTACAGTTTGCATTTTAGAAAGCTTGTTTTACTACAATGTAAAGAATAGATTGGAAGGGCACCCTGGGTGTCTCAGGTCAGGATCCCAGGGTCCTTGGATTGAGCTCCACGTGGGGCTCCTTGCTTGGTGGGGAGTCTGCTTGCTTCTCCTTCTCCCTTTGCACCTCCACTCTCACTTGTTCTCCTCTCTCTCTGCTCTCTCTCTCTTAAATAAATAAATAAATACATAAACAAATAAATAAAATCTTTTTAAAAAGAATAGATTAGAAAAGAGCAGAAGTCAGTCTCTGCGTTATCTGAGCAAACTGGAATTATGTCATTGGGGGTGGGCTTGAGGGATAGTTGGGGAGATAGATTGATAAGACTTGGCCTTTGGTTAGATAAGGAGCAGAAGAATAATGGAGTTCTCCAAGATGACTCATCGGTTCTGCCTTGGGCAGCTAAGTGGATTGTGAAGAAAAGCAATATTTTTTCTTTGTTTTGGTGATGAAGGGGTAAGTGATAGTGATAGATACCTCTGAGCATATGAAGTTTAAGATACCTGTGGTGTCATCTAATAGTTCTCCGGGAGGAAGTTGGATATATATATCTCTGATGCTCATGAGAGAAACCTTGGTTGGATATAGGGACTTGTGAGCCATCAAAACATAGGTGATCAAAGTTGTCTTTTGTTGATGTGGCTGAAAGAACTCTATAAAACCTGCTTCCAGTGACAAGTTCTGAAAGGTCTCTCTTCAAAGCTGACTCCAAGTAGTCCATAAGTTGGCAAATAAATCATGGAAGAAGGTTTATAACTTTGGGGAAAAATCACATGGTCTCTGTCAGCTTTGTAAAGGCCAATATGATGGGAGAGCCAACAAAGAGACAGCTGGACTCCGTAGGTCTCTATACCCCTGTTCTAACAAAGTTCACCCTATCAGCTCCTTGCTGGGTAACAATTCTGAGCTACTAGTTTATTTTGAGCCTTTTTGAATAAGAGACACATGTAGCAGAGAATCGTCTAGGTATTGTTCTCCTAAAATACTGAATTAATCTCATTACACTGTTTATCCATATAATTGCCTTCCACCTGAAATTTAGATTGCTTTTCTTATTTGCTACTTCTCAGTGCTGACCTGTCATTTCAGTTATGCTGTGAACCCATGTAGCAGAAGAGGATGATAGGTGCTTCGGATGTATTTTGTGTGATTCTTTTGTTATACCAGCAATGTTTTTAAAGGCAGTTTAATGAGTAGGTGTTAGACTTGGTTACAACACAGCACCTGAGCATGCATCATCTTTCATCCTACCTATTTGTGTCATTTATATCAAATGTACACCCTCTGCAGGTATTTGGTTAATAACCCTTACTTACCTTACTGCATTAACATCAACAACAAATCCTGTGCATGGTATAAACATGGAATAGTGGAGAAAAAGATGAACTAATGTGTGTTGGGCATAGGAAGGAGGGCTATTTTACAAAAACCTTCCTGAAGAAGTTTAAAAAAAAAATGGATTTGCTGTTTTACCAGGAAGACTTGGCAGAGGGAATCTGCCAATCAAAAACAAAACACAGGGGTGCCTGGGTGGTTCAGTGGGTTAAGCCTCTGCCTTCAGCTCAGGTCATGGTCTCAGGGTCCTAGGATGGAGCCCCGCATTAGGCTCTCTGCTAAGCAGGAAGCCTGCTTCCCCTTCTCTCTGCCTGCCTCTCTGACTACTTGTGATCTCTCTCTCTCTCTCTGTCAAATAAATAATAAAACCTTTTTTTAAAAAAAAGCAAAACACAATAAAAAAAACACAATCAAAGGAAAACATGAATGAATGTTTTCACAGAGGTATGCAGGCGGCGGGTGCTGATGGAATGTAATATTTGCATGCAGCAATGGATCTCAGATGCCATGGTAAGGGTTTTGGAATTACCTTAGACAGTGGGAGGTGTTTGACACAGAGAAGTATGATCCAGCTTTCATTTAAAAAAGAACACCTTGACAGCATTACTGATCCTGGATTGAGGTAAAGGACTGCTATGCCATTTTTCATGGCATTCATGTCTACAGAAATTCAGAATCCACTATACTGCTGAAGTCCTGATTTCTGAAATCTAAATACTCCTGTTCTTTTAAGTGTCCCAGTAAACACAACTCTCATTATTTTTCAGGACAATAGCCCTTAATCTTTCTTCTTTGCCCAAGCTTATTCTTCCTTCTTGGCGTCACTCCTATATCCCTATTCAGCTTGCAATGCATGGATCAACATTTCAGTTGCACACTCACAAACACCTCAGATTCCCTTTGCCCTTGACCTGAGCTCAGCCTTTCTGCCAATCCTTAGTTCAAGATCTATTCAACCAAATGCACTTGTCCTTTGGCTATGAAAATATGTGATTAGATTATCTTTATGCTGAGTCCTCACTGTTATCTTCCAATCCTTTTATTCCCAGTTAACTCCCTGTTTTCTAGTTGCTTACACTTGGAAGATTATAAATCTTTCAAGAGGCTTGTTAAAAATTTTAGAACCCCAACCCAGATAAGAGACACAGAATTGTCAAGGAAATCTCTATTTTAAAACAATATTCTATTGATTCTTATCTGATAAATTTAAGAAACAGTGCATAATTAAATAGCATAATTAAATAACTCCATAATTAAATAGCAACTCCTCTGAATTTATTTCACAACCTAAAAACTGTAGCTAAACCCTCCTGGCCAATTTGCCTAAGTTAAACACCAAAGAATAAAACAACTTCATTATTCTATATTCTCTTACATTCCTTTACTCATTTTCCCTTCCTGTCCATGTTTCTTTCAAAACCTCACCCATCTGTTACAGACTGTGTTCTCTTCCCGACACTCCAGTGTTGAAGCCTAACCCCCCAATTTGACTGTATTTGGAGACAGGACCTTTACAGAATAATTAAGGTTAAATGAAGTCTTTTACAAATAAGGATAACAGAACTGTCTCTCTTTCTCTCCTCCTCTCCCTCCTGTTTTTCTGTGACATGATGTACTTTTCCCAACCCTGTCTCACATAGGAAAGAAACTTTCTAACCTACAAGACCAATCTGATAAATCACCTTTTTTGAGGAGCCTTATCTGGCACTCCCATAGCTCATTTCCTCTTGAGTCCCCCAAACACTGGGAATAAATGTAATGATACATGTATATGGTTGGTAAACAAGCAGTACTCCTGTTTTTAAATTCCCGATGTGGGAGCCTGGGTGACTCAGTTGATTAAGCATCTGCTTTCAGCTTGGCTCATGATCTCAAGGTTGGGCTCCCTGCTCAGTGGGGAGTCTGCTTCTTCCTCTCCCTCTTCCCTCTTTCCCTCTGTCCCTCTCCTTGGGTCCCTCCCCCTGCTCATTTTCTCTCTCTCACTCTGTCAAATAAATAAATAAAATCTTTTAAAAAAAATCCCAGCACAGGTACTTACTTAATATTCATTAAATATGTATAAATAAATGAATGAAAACAAACTACCTTTTTGATTCTGTCTTGTACTACATAATCCTGTGTCCCATTCAAATCAAACTAGCATGAATATTTGTTTCTCAATCCTTCTCTTTATGCTCATTCCTCAACCTGAATCATATTGACCATCTCTAGCCTATCTCCAAAGGTAACACTTTCTTTACTCATTAAATTAAATCAAATACAGCGATCTTTGCCCTGAGAGATAATGAAAAGATAATGTTGTTTTAGTTAAACTAAATCACTAGTGTTGGATTTATGGTAGAAATGATAGAAAGTAGAGTATGTGCTATGGTGAATGTTGTGAATATTGTGTAAGACTGATGAATCACAGACCTGTACCCCTGGACACAAATAATACATTATATGTTAATTAAAAAAAAAAGAAAGAAATGGTAGAAAGATGTAAAATCAGTTTTAAATGTTTTGAGACTTTAATACTACTACTACCACCACATTTTTTGAGCATTAATATACACCAAACACTATTCTAAGTATTTTCATGTGTCACTAATTTAATCTGCACAGCAACTCTATGAAGTAGACATTTTGTTATCATCATTTTACAGATCAGGAAATTCAGAGCTACATGGTCGATAACTTGTCTGGTAAAATGATCCAGACTCTAGACAACTAAGATTTAGATCAAAGAATCCTAACTCTAGAGCTTGAACTTTTGACTGGGTCTGTATAATCATAACTCATACTCAATCAAACTGACCTCAAGCGATATACAGATGATGAATAATAATATACATTTGATAACTTTATAGGACTCTTATTCATTTAAAGATAAGTATCATGACAATTATGAAATCTATTGGAATAAAGTATCTTATCCAATGACTGATGGAAAAGGGAACATAAATTACTCTTTGGCCTTTTTACTACTTCACTTACAGGTGAAGTAATTCTGCAAGATGATTGCATAATATGATAGAGGAAAATTTTAGGTGAGATTTCTTGAAATGAACTATTGTGCTAATAATTACACTATTTTAAATCATTTTGCGCAAAGAAGTAGATCCAAAACAACATAATATCCAATTTTAGTGAAAATGCAGTCTGACTTGCCATGGACTCTGTCCTGCCGTGTGTTCTACAGTGAATCACTTACCCTCTATTTTTCTTTACTTGAACTACTTACTGCAAAACTTTTCTTGCTATAGCATCCTGTGTTGTTATTTGGCCTTCAATTCATGAGAACACACCTATGAACACAGACACAAATGTTGGTATTAGGATAAAAGTTTATCTTCCAAAAGATACAGAATACACTGAAATTAATTTCAATTTCCCATAGAGAATTCTAGGATACCAAAGAATACGTACCAGTTGGAATATTCTTGGCTAGATTGAAAAACAGGCCATTCTCACAAACACGCACTCTGTTCACGAGGTCCTTATGTCAGAGGGGCTATGGTGGAAGTCAGATTAGCAGGAATAAGGAAACAGGATCCAAAAGAAAGGGAAATGACTTTTTAAAAATAATTTAATTTTGGTGTAGTTATCATACAGTGTTATGTGAAATATCTTTATTAAAGGCTAGAACACAGCTTAATAAGTTGCTCATGTCTTTTTCTTTCTGACTCAGGCCCTGATTTTACCACTAAAAGACTCAAGGGAATGGAAAGATAGAAAAGCTCTTCAAAGGACACAAAAGGAAGGCTTTAAATTTTATTTTTTCAGCATAAGGAAGACTTTTTAAACTCTTCTGAATCACAACGAAAGCCTCATCCACTTAGCCCAGTATTATGTCTGATTTTGACTTCCCAGAGGTAAATGAGAAGGGGTGTCAGATCCCGCTAAACTACTACAGTTCTGGGTCTTCAGTAACAAGTAGCCTAAAGATGAATGGGATGAAGAGAAGACAACCATTGTGGGAGAGTCCAGAAATCAGGGATTAACTCCCTGGGAGTCTTGAGGCAAATCAGTGCATTTATTTCTTTATTAGTTGCCTTTTCTTTCAAACAGAAGAGTTGGTCTAGGACAGAGGTCTCTGTTGTTCAGTTCAGCTGTAAGGTCTTAAGATTCTTTGAGGTCATTGCAGAACATGATGGAGGCACTGGTAGGTAAATTTTCCTGGAATCGAGCAACAGTGCTGTACTGGTGTCTGTGTTGTAGGATATCACTGAAATATTTTAGCAAGTAATGGTCCACCCTCTTGGATGGGGTTTAAGACACAAACTCTCAGTTCTGCTGTGCTCAGTGGAACATACATTGTGTTCCTGTTTATGGAAGGTGGGGTGGAACGTTTTCTCCTTGAAAACAAGTTACTCCACTTTGACTTTTAAAGGTCTTGATGAAGATGAATAGGAAATTTAAATCAGGGAAAGTAATTTTAACACAACACCCTAAAAATCACCCATCAGGGAAGTAATATTCATTACATTAGTTAAGTAGCAGTAAATCTTCTTTAAGGTAATGACTTGTCATCTGTGTGTTTAGTCCTTATTTCACAATATAAGAGTAGAAGTTTAGAGTGTATGTGTATGTATATGTGTGTGCATGTGTGTGTATATTCACTGTAGTTGTTGGTGACACAAGTAAGCAGTCTGAGCTAAAAAATACAGGAATCATCGGTCCCAAATAAAGAGAAACCAACCTTTCATCACTGTATATTATAAACTTGGTCAAATGTGGATAGTTCTTTCTTTAAATAACTCCAGATAGCTCCTTGTAGATCAGATTTAATAACTTCCAAACTTTGTGTTTATAAGGATTACCTGGAGTTGTTGCTCAAAATTCTGATTCTTGGTCACTACCAGAATCAGTCTCTAGCATAGTCACTCAAACATTGGTTATACGCTGAAATCACAGGGGAGCTTTAAAAAATACTTACGGCCATAAACTAAGTCAGACAGAAAAAAAAAAAACCAAATAGATATGCCTTCATAAACATGTAGAATCTAAAAAATGAAACCAAACAAAACTCCCCAAAACAAAAAACATAGAACAGATTGGTAGTTGTCAGAGGGGTGTGGGGGAGGGTGGAAGAGATAGGTGGGAAGTAGTGGACAATATGAGTGAAGGTGGTCAAAAGTTCGTCCTGTTATAAAGTAAATATGCCATGGGGAGGTATTGTGATGTATGATGTGATAACTGTAGTTAATAACTCTGCGCTGTGTATTTCAGAGTTGCTAAGCAAATAAATCTTAAGTTTTGGGATGCCTGGATGGCTCAGTCAGTTGAGCATCTGCCTTCAACTCAGGTCATGATCTTAGGGTCCTGAGATGGAGCCCTGCATCAGGCTCCCTGCTCAGTGGGGACGCTGCTTCTCCCTCTCCCCACCCTCCCCATGGTGCGGCTCTCCCTTTCTCAAATAAATAAATCAATCTTAAAAAAAAGTTTTATCACAAGAAAAAAATTGTACCTATGTGTGGTAATGAATGTTAACTAGACATTGTGCTAATTATTTTGCAGTATATACAAGTATTGAATCATGCTGTACACTTGAACCTAATATAATATTATGTATCAATTATATCTTAAGAAAAAATTAAAACAAACTCATGCCCCACTTGAGTCCTAGAGATTTTGATTCAGTCTGTGGTATGACCTGGATATCTGGATTTTTTTTATGTTCCCTAGGTGATTCTTTGGGGCAGATGAATTTGGGGACCGCTAATCTGGGAGACAAAGCCAGGGATGAACTGTTTTACAAACCCTTTACAAAGGTCCCCAGATGATTTCTGACATCTGAGTTCAGACAACAGTGATCAGATGATCATCTCCAGCGACAATGGTCACCTTTTCAAGATATCTTCAAACCCCTGTGGACTTAATTTACATTGTTTTAGATCTGACCCCATATCACACCTATCTTCTGATTCACTCTCACTTTGGAGCACCTAGCTAATATTCAAAGCAAGGATTCTGTTGCATTAGAGTTTCTCAACCAAATTGAAAATGCAAATTCTTGAGCCACACCCTAGACCTGAAGGTGGAGTTCAGAAATGTGTCATTCTAACAAGCTTTATGAGGGATTCTTGGAACCACAGAAGTTGCAGTCTGTGGTATTCAAACTTGCCTGCAATGAAGTACAAGAGACGACAATAAATGGTAGGAGCTCAAGAGCAGCTATTAATCCTGCTCTCATTTCCTCCCAGTTATAGCACCTTTCACAGAGTGGGATTAAGCCATTCTGTAGTAATAGTGAAGAAAGCTTTTGAAAGTATTTAGTTTGTGGATTGAGAGAGCTGTACTTACGAAAGGTGGATATGACTTATGAGTCAATGAACACTGTGTTACTCCAAAAATACAGTTGGTTATGTACTGACATTTAGATTTGGGAGCATAGCCTAAAATCAGGGAAAGTAAGGTTATCGGTGCATAAATCTCTGTAGCTCTCAATACTGCTGAGTTTTCCATGTAATTCATCAATTTGAGATAATGAATTCATTTTTTAAAAACTCTGAAAATTTTTATTACTATCATCCAGTTGTATATTAAAGGTGGTATTATCTTATTTTCACCAGGACTCCCCAAACAACTCAGGAACAAATGGCCTAAAATTAAATATAAAATCTTTTTTATGAAATACCCATTTGTTTCACATATATTTAACTTGCTAGATTATGGGGCAGTACTGGAACTGCATAGTCTGTCTTGTTAGCCAGTGTGTGTGTGTGTGTGTGTGTGTGTGTGTGTGTGTGTGTATTTTAAGATTTTACTTATTTATTTGACAGGGATAGACACAGTGAGAGAGGGAGCACAGGGAGAGAGGCACGCAGGGAGCCTGATGAGGAGCCTGATTCTGAGCCTGATGCAGGGCTCAATCCCGGGACCCCAGGGTCATGACCTGAGCTGAAGACAGACGCTAAATGGCTGATCCACCCAGGCGCCCACTGTTAGCTATTGTATAACTAGAACTTAATTCTGTACCTAGCATATAAGGGATTAAAATATTTGATGATCAAATTAAGGCCATATATATTGTTAAATATTTTCCAAATATGAGAACTTGAAGGAAAATTCACTTAAACTTAGAGTTAGAATCATGTGGAGAACAATAACAGCAGCAGCGGCAACAGTATGGTAACTTCAAACATGGATATATCGGATATACTCACAGCTTTCCCTAAAGCATTTATCCTGGATGGGAAAAATACAGACAGTCTGATTCTCCATTTTAGATGTGACAAGTCATGATTCTTGACTCTATCAAATACCTGAAAACCCACATCAGGAGCTGGACTAGTTAGTGTTTTCTAGCTTTATGTTAGCTATGTAATTAAGATTAGCTATATAACATAGCTCTCTAGATGGATAGATGGTAATCCAGCTAGCAGAATACATACCTATTTATGATATAATTAGAAGAAAAGATTATTTAAAGAAGTCCATGTGATTGCCTGACCAATAGATTCCAATTTGACAGTTTGTAAGCTCCGAACTTAATTTGTTTGTTGTTGTTAATGTATTTCTTTGCTCTTCTTTTATTATTATTATTTAGAAAATATTGACAAGTCAATAAATTTCATATAGGCTAGCATGGTGCTAAGAGTATTATTTCACAGTAGGGAAGAGCAGTGACTGGTAGATTGGCCCAACTCTAGTTCCTGATTATCATGAAATAGCTATATTATGACCTTAAGGGTCAAGATTCAGTCAGAAGAGAGAACACCAGTAGCTTGAATGTTACCAAAGTATAAAGTTGTTCTTTAGTTCCAGGAAGGAGAATTCTTGTTTTCTCAGAGGTTGCAAGTGCAGGAAGCAGCCATCATCTCTAATACTGGGGGAACAGAGATACAGTTACTGAAATTTAGAAGGGGAAGGGCCCTGTGGACAGGGACCTCTACACCCTGAGGAGAGGAGTTTAATGAAGCTGGTTCTGCAAGTGTTGGACTACTACAAACTTGATTCTCCTGCATCTAGAGAAAGGACTTCTGCAGCTGGAGTGAGGAAGCATGTAAGGCTAATAATGCCCATGGCACACACAAACAAAGGAGAAGCCTACTGGGAGCTCTCAGAAAGCAGCCAGAAAGAGCCCCCTCCCCATTCTCCTACCTCCAGCTCTGTCGTGCCCTGTCTTGGCAAAACCTAACATAGGTCCCGCTGGAGAAGTTGAAATGTGGCTTCTCAGCTTCAGAATCACAAATCATGGGAAAGAAAGACTGTTTGAAGCTTGAGATAAGATAATACCTTGGGCAGGTAGCATAGTGATTAAGTATTGTATGGTGGATAAAGATTGCCCTAATTTAGTTCCTGACCCCATCACTTACTAGCTATGTGATCTTTGGTTACTTATCCTTGATAAAATTAATTTGCTGTAGGTATAAAATGGGAACAGTGTTGACATCTTGGACTTGTGGGTAGTAAATTCAATATGAAGTAAACTGCTTCACATAGAACCTCAGATAAATGTGTGAACAAATGTTAGGTATTAAATTTTTAATTTGTATTATATAGGAAGATAGTACCCTAATTTCTTTTCAGTAAAATTTCTGACTATATTATAGATCAGTGGTTTTCAACATATTTGCCTCCAGTACAGGGAAAGACTTGTGCTTATAGTTACATAACTGTAATTTAATAGGCGCATTTCAAGCAACAGAATTCTGAAAGTCTATCTACTGTTATTCATTAACTCACATTTTTCCCATTATTTGGGAAGTGACATGTCTATAATGACGTCCCTGTCATTATAGAACTTAGAGTTTAGCAGAGGATAGAGACAACTAAATAATTACAGTATAGTAGTATAAAGACCAGGATGGGGGCATGTAGGAATATAACATAACAGTGATGGGCAACTAAACTCAACAAGATCTCAGAGGATATTTTCCAAGGAATAGAAACCTGACACCTGAGTAGGCTAGCCAGGCAAAGTTTGCAGGGAAGATAGGCACTCAACATACTTTATAAAATTAAAATTAAAATTTAAAAAATTATAAGCAGGGGCACCTGGGTAGTTCAGTTGGTTAAGCATCTGACTCTTGATATCCGCTCAGGTCATAATGTCAGGGTCCTGGGTTCGAGCCACATGTAGGGCTCCCCACTAAGCAAGGAGTCTGCTTGAGGATTCTCTCTACCCCTCTGCCCCTCCCTCCACTCACTCGTACTCTTTCTTTCTTTCTCAAATAAATAAATCTTAAAAACATTTATAAGCAAAAGGTTTGGCACCTTTTTAGTGACAATGTAAAGCTAGCATTCAACGAACATATTAAAGTCTTCAGAGCCCACAGTGAGAATGTTTAGTCCTATTTCTTGAAAGGGTCAAGAGAATGTCTTCTGTGTTTTTTGTTGTTGTTTTCAGTCCTGGAGAACTCTGGAGTGCTGAGTAGGTCATCAAAGCTCCATATATACTAGTTGGAAGGTACAGTTACACAGTTTTATACTATTATACCTCAGGGTATATCTGAGTAAGATTAGTATCTGTCATGTATTGAGGCCTTGAAAAATCAGCTGAGCAACATGACATACAGAGCAGAGATTACAAACAGAGATTGGGAAAGGAAGTGAAATATGTCTATTAATCCAGTTTAATAATAATCGAGTTTACATATCTGTATCTATCTCTACATATATGTACTGTCAGAATCCCGTCTATGAATAGCTGTGTACTCCAGCACACAGCAGTTATGGGGTGATGTTTTAAAAGCTTTGCATCATATGTTTTTTCCTTCTTGGTCCTTGGTTTTGACTGCTAGAGAGATCAAAGAACTATTGCTATGAATGTTTTGACAGAGTTATTGTTGTAGTGTGAAATGACTCTAAACATTCCGGACTTCTTTTTCCAGTTGAAATAACAATTACAAAATATAAATTTAATTTGTGTATGTAGTTTTCCCACATGGTATTATTTGTTGTACAAAATATCATTGGCCAGGATACCTAGATCTCTTAGTTGAATTCCAGATCTGTTTTTAATGATCTCTTATTCTCTGACCTATTAAATCCTACTTTGTCCTAGACCCTTATTACTTTATAAAATACCCGTGCTACTAACAACCACAAAACAACTAACAAAATGGCTATAAATACATATTTATCAATAATTACTTGGAATTAAATGAACTAAGTGTACCAATCAAAAGACACAGGATGACAGAATAAAAAAATAAGACCCACCTATATGCTGCCTACAAGAGACTCACTTCAGACCTAAAGACATCTGCAGATTGAGAGTGAGGAGATGGAGAAATAAAATGGATGTCAGAAGAAAACTGAAGTAGCAATACTTATATCGGTCAAAACAGACTTTAAACAAGGACTGTAACAAGAGACAAAGAAGGACACTACATAATAAAAAAGGGAACAATCTAAGAAGAAGATACAAAAATTGTTAACTATGCCAACAAAAGGGGAGGACCTAAATACATAACAGTTAATAACAAACATAAAAGAAATAATCCATAGTAATACAATAATATTGGGATTTTTATCACCCCACTTACATCAACAGATAGATCATCCACACAGAAAACTAATAAGAAACAGCAACTTTGAATGACACACGAGACCAGATGGACTTAACCGATAGATTCAGAACATTCATCCTAAAACAGCAGAATACACACTCTTTTCAAGTGCACACAGAACATTCTCCAGAATAGATCACATATTAGGCCACAAAACAAATCCCAACAAATTCAAAAAGTTGAAGTCATACCATGCATCTTTTCTGATCACAACACTTTGAAACTAGGAATTAACAAGAAAAAAATCTAGAAAGAACACAAATACATGGAGGTTAAATACCGAGTTCCTGAACAATGAATGGGTCAACCAAGAAATCACAGAAGAGATCAAACAGTACATGGAAACAAATGAAAATGAAAACACAATGATTCAAGAACTTTAAGATGCAGCAAAAGCAGTTCCAAGGGGAAAGTTTATAGCATCACAGACCTACCTCAAGAAGCAAGAAAAATCTCAAATAAACATGCTAAGCTTCCCCCTAAGGATGGGAACAAGACAAGAGTGTCTGTTCTCATCACTTTTAATCAACCAAGTACTGGATGTCCTAGCCAGAGCAATCAACAACAGGAAGAAATAAAAGGCATCCAACTTGGTAAGGAAGAAGTAAACCTTCACTATTTACAGATGACATGATACTCTGTAGAAAACCTGAAGGACTTCACCAAAAAACTACTAGAACTAATAGATGAATTAAGTTGCAGGATACAAAATCAACCTACAGAAATTGGCTGCATTTCTATACACTAATCTTAAACTGCCAAAAGAGAAATTAAGAAAACAATCCTACTTACAATTGCACAAAAAATAATACAATACCTAGGAATAAACCTAATCAAAGAGGTGAAAGACCTGTTCTCTGGAAACTATAAAGCACTGATGAAAGAAATTGAAGGGATGCCTGGGTGGCTCAGTCAGTTAAGCAGCTGCCTTCATCTCAGGTCATGATCCCAGGATCCTGGGATCCAGTCCTGCTTTGGGCTCCCTGTTCAGCGGGGAGCTTGCTTCTCCTTCTCCCTCTGCCTGCCACTACCTCTGCTTGTGCTCTTTCTCTGTCAAATAAACAAACAACATCTTTAAAAAGAAGAAGAAAAGAAAAATTGAAGATAACACAAAGAAGAAATAGAAAGACATTCTATGCTCATGGATTAGAAAAATAAATATTGTTAAAATGTCCATACTACTTAAGGCAATCTACAGATTTAATGTAGTCTCTATCAAAATACCAATAGCATTTTTCACAGAACTAGAACAGACAATCCTGTTTGTATGGAACCACAGAAGACCCCAAATAGCCAAAGCAATCTTGAAAAAGAAAAGCAAAACTTGGCATATCATTTCAATATATATTAAAGAACAGTGGTAATCAAAATGGTATGGTACTGACATGAAAGTAGATAAACAAATCAATGGAACAGAATGTAAAATCTGGAACTAAACCCACAATTTTATGCTCAATTAATCTTTCAAAAAGCAGGAAAGGATATCCGATGGGAAAGAGTCTCTTCAACAAATGGTGTTGGGAAAACTGGACAGCTACATGCAAAAGAGTGAAACTAGACCACTTTCTTACACAATATACAAAAGTAAAATCAAAATGGATTAAAGACCTACATGCAGGACCTGAAACCATAAAAATCCTAGAAAAGCACACAAGAAGTAATGACTCTGACCTCAGCTGTTGCAATATTTTTCTAGCTATGCCTTCTGAGACAAGGGAAATAAAAGCAAAAATAAACTATTGGGAACACCTCCGAATAAAAAGCCTCTGCACAGAAAAGAAAACAATCAATAAAACCTAATGGTAATCTACAGAATGGGAGACGATATTTGCAAATGGCATACCTCCTAAAGGATTAGTCTTTAAAATACATGAAGAACTTGTACAGACCCACACCCAGCAAACAAATTATCAGATTAAAAATGGGCAGAACACATGAACAAACATGTCTCCAAAAAAGACATAAAGATGGCCAAGACACAGGAAAAGATGCCCAATATCACTTATCATCAGGGAAATGCAAATCAAAGCTACAGTGAGATGGCATCTCACACCTGTCAGAATGGCTAAAATAAAAAACACAAGAAACAGGGACGCCTGGGTGGCTCAGTTGGTTAAGCGGCTGCCTTCGGCTCAGGTCATGATCCCAGCGTCCTGGGATCGAGTCCCACATTGGGCTCCTTGCTCAGCAGGGAGCCTGCTTCTCCCTCTGCCTCTGCCTGCCACTCTGTCTGCCTGTGCTCGCTCTCTTTCTGACACATAAATAAATTAAAAAAACAAACAAACACAAGAAACATGTGCTGGCAAGGATGTAAAGAAAAAGGAACTGTCTTATACTCTCGTGGGAATACAAACTGATGCAGCCACTGTAGAAAATAGTATGGAGTTTCCTCAAAAAGTTACGAATAGAACTACCCTATGATCCAGTAATTGCACTACTAACAAAGTGTATGAAAACACTGATTTGAAAGGATATTTGTACCCCCGTGTTTATTGTAGTATTATTTACATTAGCCAAATGATGGAAGCAACCAAAGTGTCCACCAATAGATGAATGGATAAAGATATCTATATGTATCTATAAATCTATAGCTATACCTGTATCTATATAATAGAACATAGATAATATATATAAAATTATATATTTAATATATATAAAATATTTAATAGAATATTATTCAGCCATAAAAAAGAAGAAAATCTTATTATTTGCCATGACATAGATGGAGCTAGAGAGTATAATGCTAAGCAAAATAAGTCAAAGAAAGACAAATACTGTGTGATTTCACTCATACATATGTATCTCCATACATTATTTCACTACATTTTAAAAATTTTATAACAAGTTCACTGGAGCACGATGCAATTTTTATCTAATACTGTACAATGTTGTGCACTATATACAAGCATGTCCATCAGGGAGTTCGCTGAAAGTTAAAGGTTAGGTTTTAAAGGCTTTATGACACGGAAATCCTTGACAGATATTAAATGGATTTTTAAGCATTTGAGTAATTGGTTCAGGTTCTTAGATAAGGTGGAATTTAAGGAAAAAACAAGTGAGCAAAGGAAAAAAAAAAAGAGAGAGACAAACCAAGACACAGACTCTTAAGTATAGAGAATGAACTGATGGTTGCCAGAGGGAAGGTGTGTGGGACAACGGGTGAAATAGCTGATGGGGACTAAGAAGGGCACTTGTCATGATGAGCACTGGGTGGTATACGAAAGTAGTGAATCACTAGATTGTATGTTATAGTTATCTATATGCTATAGTTATTTTTGTTAAATATAGTGGAATTAGAATAAAAATAATAGAGGTAGTATTTATCACCAGGCTACCTCCTAGGATTCTACACATGATTAGGGAGGCAATGATTTCAAATCTGTCTGGTGTGCTCTGTGGAACAATACATTGCAGAAGATTATCATAAAATTAATTAGCATTAAATAAATGCATTCATATACAAATAAATATTAACAATAATATTTTACACTTTGTGCAGTCTTAAACTTCATTAAGAAGGCAACAGAGGAGTTTTAAAATATTCTCTGTCAGGAGGGAAAGGATGGTGAAATATAAGTGTCTGTATATGTGTGTATGTTTCTTCTGACCAGAAACTGGCATGGGAGTGAGTAACTAGAAACACAGATATTCTTGTACCTCAAGGTCAGCAGACAGGATACACGCGTAAAATGGACTAAACACGGCATAGGCAGAATAACTATAAATTGTTCAGTAATCAAATGAGGAAAAAGATTCAGAAAGGGAATGTGATTTTTCCAAAGTCACACAAATAAAGAGATGGTGAAGAGAGGATACTTATTTCTCACTCCAGATTAAATCAACCGATAATAAGTATTTGCTAAACATCTTCTTTGGGAAATTAGGGTAAAGCACAGTTCCTTAGGAATATACAGTCTAGTATAGTTTCCAGCTCCTTATGCATTTATACTGTAGTAGGGAAACAATTTGAAGAAAGGTATGAACTGAGGGATTTTGTGAAAAAATACATCATTCCAAGGGGCACCTGGGTAGTTCAGTTGATGAAGTGTCCAACTCTTGGTTTTGGCTCAGGTTGTGATCTCAGGATCCCGTGTGGGGCTTTGCACTTGGTGTGGAGTCTGCTACAGGTTCTCTCCCTCTCTCCCTCCCCCTCTGTCTATTCCCCAGCTTGCTCTGGCTCGCTCGCTCTCAAATAAATAAATAAGATCTTAAAAAAATTACATTATCCTGAGATGCTCAGAGGGGATGTGTTATTATATATATATATATATATATATATATATATACACTATATATACACACACACACACACACATAAGCACATAGATATATATATGTTTATATAATACATACATATATATATATGTTTATGTTGTATGACTATGTAAATGGAAAAGTTTAAATAATTCTTTGGGAAAACCAAGTAAGGAAATGGAACAGGTTAAAGGAAAACAAAATTGACACCAATACACTGTCAGTTATATTTTCAAAACACCTGATCATCTTTAATTGTTTGATACATTTTTCTGTTCTTATCATGTACTGAGTTAAAGATAGGAGCAGCTCTGCATCTAGAAGGCACTCTCAGATACACTGATTTATCTCTGTCTTTGGGAACTGCTTTCCCTTCTTACAGGTGCAGTTCAAATTAAACCCAACCAGTCTGTTTGGTAAACTACACTGCTGCTCTCTCAGGTTAATTTCCATAAATAGTACTGGTCAGACATAATTAGACACCTGAAGTTCTAAATGACTTAGTGGTTTTCTGATTGTTTAACTCAATAATTAAGCCATTTACAGGGGAGGGCTGTGCCAACTACCTTGATTACTTACTTTGTAATGGTTTAGTTGTTGAGACCACTTTATAGACAAAATCAATCCTCAGATTTGCAATCCCGGATCTACGTAATCTATCTTACTTCTAAAAGCCTAGGCAATTACTTAAGAAGCTTCTCTCACAGAAATATAGATTTGACCATGACAGTAGTAGGCAGAGTAGAAAATAAAGGTTCTGTTACGATATACTTAAGTAGGCTACTTCTCTATAAGCCAAGTTTTCCAAATACTCCATGTTAATAGGGCTACATTTACTACCAAATAATAATCATAAAATTATAATTTAAAGATTTTATTTATTTATTTGTCAGAGATAGAGAGAGAGCACAGGCAGGCAGAGTGGCAGGCAGAGGCAGAGAGAGAAGCAGGCTCCCTCTGAGCAAGCCTGATGTGGGACTCAATTCCAGGATCCTGGGATCATGACCTGAGCCGAAGGCAGAGGCTTAACTAACTCAGCCACCCATGGGTCCTGGATTATAATTTAAAAGTTACCATTTCCAAATGAGTATTCTTCAACCTATTATATATTTGAGATTGACTGAATCACTCAGCTATCCAACAGCAAGCATGCCTATTATGTCCTAAGCACTTAGGATAAATGTCTTTAATAATTGAGAATCTCCCTTCTAAGATATATTTTCAAGAATATACATTTTATATTGAGCCATATGTTTGAGGTTAATATTATTAAAATTGGTTTGATTTCAAGATGACTATACATATACTGATTTTTAAAATATTTTCAAAAGTACCTACCTGAAAAAAAGTACCTACCTGTCATTTTACTATGTTTGTAGATGCACTTCAACTCTTCCCATTTCTCAAAGTAGATTTGGAATGTCCCATTTGGAATTGTTTCTAGAGCATGTTAACAAGCCACATAAAACATATCAGATGTTTCTTAGTCATATTATTTTTTTTAAGAGTTTATTTATTTATTTGACAGACAGATCACAAGTAGGCAGAAAGGCAGGCAGAGAGAGAGGAAGGGAAGCAGGCTCCCTGCCGAGCAGAGAACCCGATGTGGGGCTCGATCCTAGGACCCTGGGACCATGACCTGAGCCGAAGGCAGAGGCTTTAACCCACTGAGCCACCCAGGCGCCCGGGTCATATTATTTTTTGACCAAGAGATGACTATACCACTTCACCCAGGTGTGGCTCAGAATGACATTTATTTCCAAGAAGCAAATTCATTCACAAAAGACAAGGATTTCTTATTATGGAAAATAAATTCCTAAGAATTGTGTCACAGGACCTAATAGCAACTCCGCAAGATTAGCTCTAGCTTTCTTTGACCAGTGGCTACTTTAGAAATGTACTTTGTAAGAAAACATTCATTTTTAGTATCTTAGTTCTGGTATTTTTGTTAAGGTGATCTCTTTTTTAACTTACATTACTTGATTAGGTGTTGTAAATTAAAATATGATTCTCTCTCCTATTTAAATTTATTTCCAGATCCTGTAAATTAACATGGTCCTACTGCCACTTCACCCAAGTTTTTTAAAAGATCAGTCGAAACTAAATACTAAAGCAGTACAGAATTTTCAGGTATTCTTTATTAATTAATAAAATAATAAATACCAAGGCTAGCAGATTTCTGGTATGACACAAAAATTGTAGAGGCTATCTTGTGTTGTTACAAACACTGGTGGCTTCCTTTTCAGGAATTATTGGTCTTCAATCTTGGTAAACAGAATCCCGATTTGGCTAAGGCAGTGATGCACCTGTTCTACTGGGTGATTTTTAACCCATGTAAGCACATCATAGTAACACCTCTCCTCTTTGTCCATGATTGATCTTGGCCAATTAAAAAGGGAAATCTGCCGAGAAACGTTTTCTGAGAAAGATATTCTTTATAAAAGAGGGGTACTCAAGGAGAAAGCCTTTGTTTCTGTCAGCTCTTTGCTTTCTTCCTTGGATGTGCAGCTCTGGCCTCTGTATTGCAACCATGAAAGCAGAAAGATCGAAAGAGCCTAAATCCTGTTGGCACCATTGAGTCACTGCACCAAACTTCAGACCACCAACCTCCAGACTTCTTACAGGAGATAAAGATCATATTGTTTAGGCCACTCCAGATGGGTGATGCCCTGTTTCTAGATGAAAGCATTTTAATTGATAGAAGGGATGAAGAACAGCTCTTGGATGATCATTAAAAGGCATTTTGACGATGTGTAAATGCTATTGATTCTAAGCTTTCAGAAACAGAAAATATCTAACATAAACTTCCTAATTTTGATAAAATATACGTCTATCAGTATCAGCGAGTATTCTAAATATGATTTTTACATGACAAATTTTTGATTCATTTTCTATTTATTTTCCATAGTTGCTTTTTATATCTTGCATTGCCATCCATGAAGCCTGTATCAGGATTTTCTCTTATTTTAGAAAATTTCAAGTACCATTGACTTTTGAACAAGACAGGTTTGAACTGCATAGGTCCAGTTAGGAGGATTTTTCCATAAGTAGAGTATAATACTATACATGTATTTTCTCTTATTATTTTCTTAATATTTTTTCCTCTAGATTACTTTATATATTGTATAAGAATGTAGTATGTAATACTATACAAAATATGTGTTAGTTGACCCTTTATGTTATTGGTAACTCTTCTAGTCAGCAGTAGGCTATTTGTATTTGGGGTTTCAATGTTCCTAACCCCTACCCTCTTCAGGAGTCAGCTATAATAGATCAGGTTATAGTTTTCTTTCAGCACTCACCAAAGGTTTATGTTTATTTGTATATGTAAGGGGAAGTTAGAAAATGTGGGGTCAGATACAAGAATGAAAAGATATAGTTTATGTGCACAAGGATCTCACATTTTAGTAGGAATTTGATAGGTATGTAAATAATTACAGACCATATTGTCAAGGTAAAAAATCTGACCAAAGAGCTATTGGTATTTGAAAGAAGGAGAGATGATTTCAAGAATGCTTCACAATGGGGTTTAAATTTCATGATTGTGAAGAATTTTTAAAAGTGGAAGTGGGGAAGAATCTGTTCCATAACTCTCTATATTTCTAATATAATTTCTCCCACACAGCACATGTCCATTGTTGGGGACTGGTGTTGCTGGAGTGATGATTTTATAATGCGAGGTAGTCAGTTTGGGCTGTATCTTAAAGGGATAATTGAACATCTGCAGTCAGTTTCCTTTTTATTCTGTTTCTGTTCAGTTGATTCAAGAAGTTGTTTTGTGTAGGTTTTTATCATATCATATATCTTTTGTTGAATTTTGGTCCAGCCCAATGGACCATGTAAATGTGTGTGTTTATGGGGGGAATTTTAGCAGAAGAAGAAGGCCTATTTTTCTTTTTCTTAACTTCGGACTATTTCTTGGAAGTTTGTTCTTATTATCAGAGCCTATTACCTAAAATTCTTCATGCCCTCCCCGGAAACTTGAAATCCCAGACTGGAGTCACATATTTAATCAGTTTGACTCTTGCTGTATTTGAAATTACGTGACCACCAATGGTGTCAGGAGCTGTCATATCTATTTCAGTTCAGTTCAGCTGTCAAGGGAGTAAATATTTTCATGCAGGGACTTCTGTGCTATGCAGCCATTCATTTATTCATTTAACACAAGAGTTTTAGCATACCTGAACCAGGTAGTGTTCTAGGCCCTGATGATGTAACAGTGAATATATATATATATATATATATATATATATATATATATTAAAAAAAAAAACAGTCTCTCTTCTCATGGAGATTAAATTCTAATGTTAGCTGTCATTAGCTTGACAATAAACTAGCTATCAAATTCTGCTCAAATGTCATTTTCTCAAGAGAGCCTTCTCAGACATTTTTCAGGCTGTGTTCCCACATTACTCTGTTGGTTCTATTGTTTTTTTTCCTCCCTCTGTAGCAATGAGTTGTTCCTCTTGTTGTATGTCCCTACTCCTCCCCAATCCCCTCAGTAAGCTGTGAGCTAGAGGGCAAAGACCTATATTTTATTATCTTTGTATTAAAAGAGAATATATTGGATAGATCTTTATAAGTGAATGAATGAATGTAGCTAAATATTTTATAAACACTATGTGTGTGAAAACTTTAGGGGCCTTCTCACCAAGATTTCTCTCAGTGTGTCACAAAAAAATCAGTGTGTATGGATTTCTAAGCATATGAACCAAATTTGATAGTCATAACAGCATCGAGGTTGGATCGTCCACCTTTAATTGATAATCAGCAGTTTAAAAAATACCTTATCTTGAACTTCTGGACTATAAAATATGCATCTTTGAAATACCATTATAGGGAAATGGAGGTATTGGCTCCAGATGTTTCAGAAGGCCAGCTCACTAAGCCGAGAATTTCCAGAACTTGATGTTATACACAGTAGGGTAATTTATTATTCCTTCATTCCACTTAGATACCAGAGTCTGCAGAAGTACATGCACTGACGTTGTTTCCCAGAAATGACAGTAAAATTGAGTTTGTAAAGAAAAGTGGTTGTTAAACAGTCTGTTCACTTCCATTGTGCCTAAGTAACTGTTTGAATTTAGCAACAACCTATAAGACCAGTACTGACCTCAGTTAGATTCAGCTAGATCTGAGTTCACTGTCAAGGCTTAGCCGGTCTAGGAAAAACAGATTGGACTGCTAATCATCCCCCCCTCGCCCCCACATAGTGTAGCTAGGACTTTCTTAGGAAGTGGAAAGTATTCCCAAAGATTTGATGACTTATAAAGTGCCAGAGACTTCAGGAAGTTCTCTTACATATTATCTCATTTAATCTTTACAACTCTGAAAAGTAGGTCTTTTATTGACACTTACCAAGTTGGGAAATGAGGCATTGATAAGTTGTGTGATATACTTCAGTTCACACGCCCCTAGGAAGTGGCAGTTCCAGAGTGAAATTCCAAAGTTCCAAGGTTGCTTCATGAGCCTGTTCACATAAAGGGAGGCATTTTAGCAGACAGAGCAAATAGCAAATCAGTTCTGATCACACACTATGCTGATACAAGTGCCAGGGGAAGACTGGAACTTTTCTGTGCAGAGGGGATTTTCCTCCGTGAAACTACCAGAAAGTGCGTGTGAAGAAAGGTAGAATGCTTTAAGGAAATAATTGAGTGGAGGGGATTAATGAGAAAAGAGGAAGCAAGAAAGAATTTTCTATTCTTTGAGGAATGTAAGCCTCTCATTAACTTTATATACACTGTGTTAGTGCTGACATGGTGCAGAAAAAATATTTCAGCAACACATTTTTAAAAAAATTTATTTATTTATTTGACACACAGAGAGCAAGCACAAGATGGGGGAGCTGTAGGTAGAGGGAGAGGGAGAAGCAGGCCCCTTCCAGGCAGGGACTCTGATGTGGGGCTTGATCCCAAGACCCTGGAATCGTGACCTGAGTTGAAGGCAGCCATTTAACCAACTGAACCACCCGCTGCCCCCTGAGCAATAAAATTTAATACTATCAAATATTCATGGGGACAACCAACTCCAAATCTCATTATCATTTCAAGGGTCTTAAAAATAAACATTTGTTGTAATTAAGCTACAATTATTATATTGCTATTGTTCAGTTATAAGTACCGAATTCAAGTCAGGGTTAATTCTAATATTTAAGAAATTTAGGTATTTATGTATGTATGTATGTATGTATGTATTTATGAGAGAGTGCGATCTCATGCCTAGGAGCTGAGCAGGGGAGAGGCAGAGGGGGAAGGAGAGGGAGAGAATTCCAAGCAGACTTGGCCCTGAGTGGGCAGGCCACCTGGGGCTCGATCCCACAACCCTGAGATCAAGACCTGATCCGAAACCAAGAATCTGACGCTCAACCAACAGAACCATCCAGGCACCCCTAATTCTAAGATATTTTACAGAAATGCATATTCACGATTTACAGCAACCATAATTTAATAAGTTCTTTCTATTATCTCTAAAAGTTATCACAACTAGACAAATGGTTACAATTGAAGTGCCTCAGTTTTCTCATCTATAATATGAGGCAATGAAAGAAATAATTCTGAAATCTGGCTGATGATGAAAATAAAATTGGGAGCTTTCATTTTTAGTAAGAAAAAATTTTGACTAGTTTTAGATTTACAGAAAACTTAATAATATAGTACAGTAAGGCCCCAAGGCCCCACATTCATTTCTGCTTACTAACATCTCACATTAATATGGTACATTTGTTATAATTAATGAGCCAATACTAATACATGATTATTAACTATCCATATTTTATTCGGGTTTTCTTACTTTTTTTTTTTTTAAAGATTTTATTTATTTGACAGACAGAGATCACAAGTAGGCAGAGAGGCAGGCAGAGAAAGAGAGGGGGAAGCAGGCTCCCGGCAGAGCAGAGAGCCCAATGCAGGGCTCAATACCAGGACCCTGGGATCTGGACCTGAGCTGAAGGCAGAGGCTTTAACCCACTGAGCCACCCAGGTGCCCCCCGGATTTTCTTACTTTTTATCAAATATTCTTTTTCTCTCCAGAACCCCACTCAGAATACATCACATTTGGTCATCATGTCCTTAGGCTCTTTTCTGCTGTCATAAGATTTTTAGACTTTATCTTTCATGACTTTCATAGCTTCAAGAAATAGTGGCCAGATATTTTGTAATGTCCCTCTAATGGAGGTTATTAGCTGATGCTTTTTTCAGAATTAGACTGGAGTTATGAGTTTAGGGGAGGAAGACTGGGGATTTTCTAAAATATACATTTTTGTATTTGTTTTTAATTTGGTAGATATGGGGTGGGACCTGAGAATTTAAAATTTTACAAAATCTCCTCAGGGTTCAGTCTTCTGGTAGGTGCTATTTGCTTTGTCTACTAACAACCTGACATGAGTTAAGGATTAAGATTTGAGGATCTAGTCTTCAAATCTGGAAATTTCTTAGTTATTATTTCTTGTTTCTTTTGATATTCCCTCCTTCTCTTCTGAAAATCCAGTTACATGTATCATTGAGTAAATTCTTCAGGTCTCTTAACTTTCGTGAGAATGTGTGTGTGTGTGTGTGTGTGTGTTTGTGTGTTTCCTCTCCTACATCCTGAGGTAATTTCTCAGAACAATCTTAAGATTCACTAAAATATGTAGGATTTATTCTATAGAATGGATTTTTAAGGTTTCCATTTTCTTCATGTTCAATTTTTCTTGAGATAGGTTTTTGCTTTACTAATTCGAAGGAATTTTTTTTATTTTGACTTTCAATAGATTTATGCCTTCATTAAGTACATTTTAAGCCTTTGTCAAATAATTCCATAAGATTAATTTTATTTACAAAGAATTCAGGGTTGGAGCACTATGATTTTTGTTTGCTTGCTTTCCTTAATATTAGAGTTCTTCATGTGTCTGAACTTTAGTATACACACTTTAACTGGAAAGGGATTTTTTTCTGTTGGTCTGCCTCTCCTGCCTAAGTTTCAATGTCTGTAATTGCTTTCACTTGGCACTCTTGGGCCGCCAATCCAGAACCAAGTTTAAAAACAGCATTTTCAAGCTCCTGTGGTGGGTAGATATTGGGGATATCAAAGGTCCAGCGACTACCGCCAGCTAGCAACTTGATTTGATTCCTAGTTTTGAGTTTTCAAACATCCATATAGCCACTGTTTTCTGTATAGCCAGGTTTCCAGCCTTTTTATTCAGACTGTGTTGACTTGTGTGGGAGTCTTGGCCCAGCCCCTGGTTTCAAGGCGTGAACCCGGCTTTATCCTCTTCCTGTACAAAGTACTGAATTAGTTACCTATTGCTGTATAACACATTGTCACAAACTTGGTAGGTTAAAACAACACACACTTATCTCACCGTTTTGTGGGTAAGAAATCTGAGCATGGGTTGGCTGGGTTCTGTGACTAGGGTTTTCTCAAGGCTACAGTCAAGGTGTTGGTCCCGCTGTCGTCGGACTGGCAAGAACATACTTTAAAGCTCATTCAGTTCCTGGCAGAATTCATTTCTCTGCAGCTGTATGACTGAGGACCTCAAATCCTGGAGGGCTTTTGGTTTGAAGCAACTCTCAGGTCCTAGAAGCAGCCCATAGTTCTTTGCCATGAGCACTTCCCCAACATGGCTGCTTATCCATCTTATCAAGCCTGCAAGGAGAGGCTCTCTCTTTAGGAAGGATCCAGTTCCTGTTTTAAGGGCTTGCACACGATACCTTTAAAGTCATACCTAACTAGGATAATCTCCCTTTTGATTAACTCAACATCACCAGATTTGGGGCTTTCACATAGGAAATATCCCTTTATCTTTGCCATATTCTATTGGCTAGAAGCGAGACAAAGTCCTACTCCACACAAAGGGAGGGAATTACGGAAAACATGATGCTAGGAGGTGAGAATCATGGGGTTACCTTGGGGTCTGTCTGCTTCAAGCACTTTTAATCCCAAGACCACCATCTGTGTCCAGTCCCAGAAGTGACAGCCCTTACCCCCAGCTTGGCTGCCTGCTTTGCATTTGTGTTCTCTTTCTAGTTCAGGAGGATGATTATCTTGTTTCTTAATTCCTCTATGTCTAATTGGTGTGTTTTTTTTCCCTTCTGTATTTTATGAGTCATTAATTTTTATTGGAAATAAAGAGGTTATGTAAAAGCATAAACTTAGAAATCCATTTTACTCTGTCCATGTTTTACAAAAATTTCTACTTGATCAGGGTCAGAGCAGGTATCTAAAGTTCTAGATAACGTTTTCATGGTAAGGAAGAATTTAACCCAATGGTTTTGTGAAGAAGCTCTGATAGGATTATTTATGATACGGGACACCTGGGTGGCTCAGTTGGTTAAGCGGCTGCCTTCGGCTCAGGTCATGATCCCAGCGTCCTGGGATCGAGTCCCACATCGGGCTCCTTGCTCGGCGGGGAGCCTGCTTCTCCCTCCGCCTCTGCCTGCCACTCTGTCTGCCTGTGCTCGCTCTCTCGCTCTCTCTCTCTGACAAATAAATAAATAAAATCTTAAAAAAAAATTAAAAAAAAAAAGGATTATTTATGATACAAAAGGAAAGGGAATTCCTAAATATAACTAGGTGTACCTAGTCATCACATTTTATAAACAATTTTAAAAGTAGTTTGTGTCTGTTTTACAGTAAGAACCTCAACTTCTAGTGATACCCTGGAAAGAGCCACACAATCTTGATTATCTTCACATTATAGAAATATGCTTGCACTGAAGTAGGTTTTTTCCCTACCAGGTTGCCCTTTTTATGGGATATTCCTTCAGAGAGTTTATTTACTACAGCATAGTTCTTTGATACACAAAAGTAAGGGAAGCAATGAATGGAAAATAAGGCAGGAATAGAGATACTCAAAATGGGATTCCAACTATAAAGTAAAACACACACAGGTAACATAAGTCTGAACACTAGGGCCAAAGTCCTTGTATTCATTGTTTTACATTGATACAGAAATCTACTTTCTTGGCAAACCTCAGGACAGTCAGGCTTAGAACTAGCACTTATGGACAAGCATATACTTAACAGTGTTATCTGGCAGCTGATGTGTGGCCTGAGAAAGTGACTTTTGAAGTACTATGATTCCAAGATAACCATATGAAATGAGCCATACATAATTGCTTATACCAATCTGCCAAAGCAAGTCCCTTATTTCTTCTTTGAAAATAATACAATTAGTTCTTTATGTTAAAAGGCAGAGCGTTTAGTTCTAAAAAAATAAAAAAAAATTGGTTTCTGGGTGTCCTCTTTAATCTTCCCAGTAAATGCAAGTTGACTATGCAGATAATTCATGTTTACTTTGGGAAGCACATAGACCATGATACCAGGGTGATTGGTTAGGAAGTTTTGATATTTTAGAATTATATTCAATGGCTCTGAGTACTGCTATAGAAGAGTGATAATAAAAAGATATGGATGTAGATTAGCATCTATAAAAGTGTAAAGCAGATATGGTAAACATGACCACATTCACCTAGTGCTAGAATTATTAGAACTGGTTGGTACTGGTTGGAGCTTGCAGTGTATTTAGGTCAAATAAATTATGGTGCTATAATTGCAATATATAATAAAACTCTTCATTACAAGGAAGCATTATAGACTAAAAATAGAAAGGCCGCAATAAGAAACACCTGCAAAATGGATGGGAAAGGCAGTGGTCGTGGACACAGCCTTAATTACCTTTGATGTTATTTATGTAGGACCACCTTCCTCTCCTTTAAAATCGTGGCTGGTGTCACTGAAACTCAATATAGGCCTACATAGGAATCCAGTAGAGCAAACTTTCCAATTCTGAAAGGCTAAAAGCCCTAAGATTTGCTACTCCCATAAGTTTCCTACAACTAACTCGGAAGAGGGTTCATTATGAAGTTTTGGAAATTATTTTAAAAGATTTAACTTATAGGGTACTAGATTAGAGAGCAAAGGTTCATTGAGGACATTAAGCATGAAAATAAATATTGCTTTAAAGGGACATATAGGGGGCGCCTGGGTGGCTCAGTGGGTTAAAGCCTCTGCCTTCGGCTCAGGTCGAAGGGGGTCCTGGGGTCCTGGGATAGAGCCCCGCATCGGGCTCTCTGCTCAGCGGGAGCCTGCTTTCCCCTCTCTCTCTCTGCCTACTTGTGGTCTCTGTCTGTCAAATAAATAAATAAAAAATCTTTAAAAAAAAATAAAGCTAATATCTACTGTCATATAATCAAAATTATTAAGAGTATAGGCTTTTTTGGCTTGCCTTTTATGTGAGATATTCTTTTATACAGTTACAGAAAATCTTTTGATGAGAATCTGGAAGCTGTCAGGTGCTCTAGCTATCTCCATCATTTTCACAGTTCCAAAAATCCCTTTTTGTTCCTCTGATCCTTCTTCTCTGTTACAGTTGGATCCATAGATTAATTTTCTAATATTGTCTATGATGCATAGTAAAACTGAATTATGAAAAAATTACTTTGCACATATTAAAAATTAAGAAAAAAGTGAAATAATCTGTGCATATAAAAACATGGGGTATGGCACATTTGTATATAGCGTATAATTGAAACCGAAAGCAAGATGTTTGGAAGATAATAAGAGATGAAGAAAAAGGAAAAAGGAAGGAACAAAAAGGGAAAGGTGAAGATGTGATGGTGTGACTGTTTGTATCTTAGGGACTTTGTGCATTATTTATTTAAAAAAAAATCATATAGTCCCAACTGGCTAAAGATTCAGAACAAGCATTTTTAAAAAAATTAACAGTTGAGTATACTGATACACATGCTTTTAGAAATAATGAGGAATTTTGCTATCATACTTCACATTGGCTAGAAGTTCCTTACTACAGATAATGCTGTCCAATTCAGCATTTTATATACAAAAATGATAGGGAGAACTTTGTGTGTATCTGAATGGAAACTTGGAGGATGAATTAAATATGGGAAATATGTGTTAAAGAGAAGTAGGAAATGCTTTCATTATTTATCTGGTCATTCAGCCAATAATATTAAGTGCCAAGTGCAGGTAGATTTTTTTAAAAAAGAGATTCTCACCAATTTCTTTTAAAACTATAAGCTCCAAAAATGCAATTCAACTATTTATACAATGATTGAATTAACTTGTTTTAAGCTATAGAAAGTCCTGTGAGTGCAGACCTGTGAGAAATTCAATAATCATTAGATAAAGATTATAGAAGGCACTACAGAGACCCCAGAAACAATACACAGGGACGTATCCACATACAATATAATAACACATTTTCCTTCCAAAAGTCTGACAAAAATCTCACATTATGGTCAGTTACATGCTTTTATTAAGAAAAGGAATGTGACACAAATTTTAAAAAGGTTTTTCATAAAATAAAAGGCAAAGTTTCTGCTTAATTTTTTTTTAAGATTTTATTTACTTATTTGACAGAGTGAGAGAGACCACAAGTGGGCAGAGAGGCAGGTAGAGAAAGAGAGAGAGAGAGGAAGCAGGCTCCCTGCTGAGCAGAGCCCTATATGGGGCTTGATCCCAGGACCCTGAGATCATGACCTGAGCCAAAGGCAGAGGCTTAACACACTGAGCCACGGAGGCACCCCTCTGCTTAATTTCTAATGATTTTTTTAAACCAAGAGTTTACATGTGTTATCAAAACAATAGCTTGCAATTGCTAACAGTTGCTTGAAGTTTGACCCTTGAGAGAAAAGTTTTTTTTTTTTTTTTAATTTATTTATTTGTCAGAGAGAGAGGGAGAGAGCACAGGCAGACAGAGCACAGGCAGAGGCAGAGGGAGAAGCAGGCTCCCTGCCAAGCAAGGAGCCCGATGTGGGACTCGATTCCAGGATGCTGGGATTATGACCTGAGCCGAAGGCAGGTCTAAGGGCAGTGCCCCAACCTATTCCTGAAATTCAGTTCGGAGCAATTGAAGAATGGCCTGACTTGGCTTTTTTTTTTTTTTTTTTCCAGTGTTTCAGCGTATAACGTTTGTGCGCACTGGAAACATTTTAGCTTCTGGAGTTTTTGTCCCACATGATTTTCGCTCTTCTGAAAGTCATAACAAACAATTCTGGTCACGTCATCTATGCATTTATTGAATACAACGCTTATGGGGCTTAGAGAAAATCGAACACTATTAGGTTTTCCTGGTTCCCAGGAAGCTCACAATCTACCCTCAGACTCTTAAAGGCGCTTGGCCTCTCAGGTCTGAGGCGCCACAAGAAGGCTGCTCCAGCAGGCCTGGGTACGCAAAGTTGCTTCCTGGCCGGAACGCCAACTTGGCAAGGATCTGCTGCTGGCAAACACAGATTAGTAAGGATAAAGTCGCCACAGACTCAACCAAGCAAAGCATAAATGGCCCTTTCAGCATGAGCCTGCGAGAAGGGATGTTACTGAGCCCAGCAACCCAAATTACTTTTTCTGGGATCACCAAACTCGAGTTTTTGTGGTTGTTTGTTTTGTTTTAACGCTTTCGGATTCATGAGGCAGGTGCCTCATCACCTAATCCTCCCACCTCGCTTTCTTTCGCGTAACTCCTTTACCTCCTAGCCCAAATTCAACTTTTTAATGGGCTTTAGAGGAGCGCAGTAGGCTGAGAGGCTGGGAAGGTGAGAGAAAGCGCGCTACCACCACATTGATTTCCACTGCAATAGCGTGATGGCGGGGAAAAAAAAAAAAAGGCGGGCACGGGGACCAAAGGGGTGGTGGCAGAAAGGGCACAGAGCACGCCTCGCAGGGGGAACAGGGGGCGGGGCCACATGCCTGTCCCAGGGTTCCCAGCTCGGGTGCGACCGGCGGGCTCCTGAGCGTCCCAGCCTGCCAGCCGACCGCCGCTCCCCGGGCGAGCATCCTTGTCCCAGGACCTGCCCCTCGACCAGCCCGCGAGCGCGTCGCACGAAGGCGCGTCCGCATCCATGCCCCAGACAGGGGAGCAGAAGGCGTTCACAGACCCGGGCGTGTGATGTGAGGCTGAGCGCGTGGCATCCGCGTCTTGCCCGGCTGAGCCGGACGCGGGAGCAGAGGGGCGCGCTCCAGCTCTTCTAGCGGTGCGCTGGGCGGGGCGCGGCTTGGGGGGGCCCGGCAACCCGCGGGAAGCAGCGGAAGAGCAGGCGCGCTGCGGACCCGAGGGAGGACACCGTTAAAGCTTTGCCATCAATTGTGAGCCCAGTGAGTCCGTCCTAAGCTAACACACTAACTCTACAGCTTCCCTCACGCCCCCAAACCACCGAAGGCGGCGACACCTGATCCAGCGCACAAACACGGGTCCCTTCTGTCCCCGGATACAATTACGCGGCAGGCACACATTCAAACTCAACGCGCAGCAGCCCAGAGCCGAGGTAAGTAGAGGGACCGTGCCGTTCCAGTGGGCGGAAGGGGGGCGGGCTGGGAGGAGGAGATGGGCGTTGTTTGCTCCCAAAGGTGAGCGCTGGGCGAATGGCTGCGGTCCAGGGGCGGGGGGCTGGGATCCGAAAGGACAGATGGGGTTGGGCTGAGAGCGACAGAGGGAGTGGGGGCGGGGGGTAGGGAGAAAGGTTAATGAGGTTGAGGGGCCGTGAAGGAAATCTTTCCTAGCTGCCCCCGATAGCTCTCGTACTCCTTTCTTCTCCCATATGGCACCCTTTTGAGGGTCTACCTGAGTTCATGCGTGTTGAACTCGAGAGGGGAGGGCATAACCTGGCGCGGATCTGGCGGAGGACCTTGCACTTGACCCGGAGGGATGGGCATCTGGGAGCTCCAAGGCCGGTGCCCGCTGCCTGCAGGGATGGGGGACCAGGAAGTTTCGGACGTCTCTTAACAGTCTTCTACTTCGCCCTCTCCCTAAAGGGGAACTGGGTGTGTTGGGGGTGGGGAATGTCTCGGGGTTGCGCGCGCGCGCGTGCACACACACACACACACACACACACAGTTTCTCTCTCTCACTCTCTTGGGACCCTTCAGCATCTGCTGGAGCCTCTATGCCCGCGTGACCCCCCTAGGAATGTATAGTGGTGGCGGGGTCGCTCGCGGGTTCACACGCGGTTGAGAGAACCATGCGGCGTGCCCTTGCGTTAGAGAAGCTCCTACGGGCTGCCGAGGTTAGAGAGGAGTTGCGAGAAGGACGTGCTGCAGGAAGTAGGGCGCCTTCCACGGGCTGGAGGAGCGGCGAGGGAACCTGGGATGCGTGATTTGGGGTTGTAGGAGGCGAACCGCATCGGAAGGCGCAAGTATGTGCAGTGCGACGGGGCAAAAGAACAGGCAGAGGTGGGGAGGGGTGTACCCAAACGTTTGTGAAAGCTCGCTGGTTCAATTTTGCGTTGATAAAGTTGAGTGCGGTGAATGCACTACTCTGCAGCACTTCCTTAGGGAAAGAACCGCTTCTGTACCTGTACTGCCGGTTGCCGTCACCTGAAAGCATCACGGGGCGCTGGGGTGGGGAAGAAGGTGGGCCAACTTCTGAGAGTCCCGCAGACTAACTCCACTGGAACGCTAGATCACGTTGAGTAGCCATTCTTAAGAAGGAGAGGGCGTATCACTAGAGGACGGGTGCTGGGCGGTGTTCTCAAGCGGGAGTGACCCCGAGTCACTTCTATTATGAGTCAGTGTTAGTAATAGAGATAGCCTTTTATTCCAGGTGGGTTCCACCCAGAAACAAACAAAGGAACAAACAAACAAACAAACACACTACTCTAGAAACGGTCCCCTCAGGCTGTCACCTTGGATTTGGAGTTTTTCAAGATTAACAGCCCAAAGGTGTGGTTCTTTGGCTGTATATGCCAAGTGTGCTGCGGTTTCTTCTGATAATTTCATGTTTGAAAAAAGTTCTCCACTCGGAATTTCTGTGCTTTTATATCCCTAGGGGGAAGAAATGACTGAAGGAAGGATAGAAAGTCCTTTTTAATTGGTATCGTGCTCATATTAAGATTAATCACACTTTATTCTCTGGAGATTTTTAAATTAATTGAAGAGTTATGCACTTCAGTGTTACATGATAAGGGATTCCAGAATTTGTTAACTAAGCTAAATCAAAAAATCAGCATTTTTTTTTTTTTCCCCAGTGCCAGAGGGGGAAACAGTGGATTTAGTTTTCTTCTGTAAAAACTATCTTGGTAGTTAGTTTGAGGTTTTGCTTTAGGAATGTAACTCGGTTCACCAAATATTCTAGATAATTCCAGAGGGAAATACTCTAGTATTATTTGATTTGCCTGCCACCCAGAAGATAAAGGTGACATCTAGTGTGTGATTTAGTGCGGTAGGACTGTTCAAAAACTACAGTGAAGCGTGATGCCTTGACATTTGGTAAAATAGTGTTACCTATTTTAAGCTGTTACCTATTTAGCTATAGGTAAAATAGTGTTACCTATTTAAGCTTAATAGTGTTTTAGTAGCTGGGCATAACTTAGGAGAAACAATACTTCTGACTTTTTCTGGGTAATACTACTATAGAGATTCAAACTCTTTAAATTTCCAGAACTTTGTGCATGTTATATTAATACTTGGTGCACTTATTATAATAAATAAACCAGTAAAATAAATAAAGATATTTACAACAAAATCTATTTCTTACAAAATCTTTTTGTGGAAAGAGTTTGACAGTTAACATTTAATTTAAATTACTTAAAACATTTCATGGTACCTTATCAGCTTAATTACCACTTCAATATGGATGACAAAGGAAGAAAATAACCACATTCCCGATTTGCAGACTCCTTTTCAAAGTTATTTATAGATTTATTTATCAAATAATACTGAGTTGTTGCTGTTTAATTCAACTAGATTTTCAGAATATACCAGGAGAATAAGAACTCTTGATTGTTTTTGTAATATATATTAATACCACAGCTATTGATACTGATACTCTCTGGGTTGTTGCTTATTTACATAAGTGCATTTTCTCCTTAGCTGACCCCTCCCATGATCAACTAATTATTGAAACTTAAAAATTCAGCTATTAAATAATTTCTAAATCTTACACTCTTACTTGCTCCCCTGGATTTAAATTAATTTTTTTATTGGCTTGTCTTTATGAGCATGAATTAATAAAGAATTGAATAGTGCTATTTGTTGAGGTGTATAGAGCTGTTTTTGTTTATAGTAAATGGTCTCAGTCTCCCTGTTGAAATACTAGATTGGAGACAGAAGTACTATTCTTTATATGGTTTTTCTGGGTCCTCTTTCTGTTATCAGCTATCTCTGCTGCTGTCGGGCTCTGAGCGAGTCCTGCTATTATATTATCTGTTATCTTTTCTTTCTGTGAAATGATGTGGGCAGTTGCTGGAGTATAAAGCCTGTGGGCTTTGTGTCAGGTACTTGGTGTTTCGTGCTTTATTTCTGGGCTGGATTTTAAGCTGTATGGCTGAGGTTCCCAATGGGACTAGTAGGATGGCCTCTGTATGTATGGTTTTAATGTCATTGTTTTACAGAATATTTTGTGTATGAGATCTTTAGAAGGGTGTCTTAATTTCAGACAGTTCAGTCTTATGAAAAATCTTTGCTTTTCTGAGAAATTGCAGAAGCCCTTAAAAAAAAGTACTTTTCTTAGAGTAGGCGTAGATTAGTCTTTGTTTAGGAGTATGTGTCCAGTGATGTTTTCTATACCACTTTCTGCCTTTGAAACTCGCTAGCTAGATGGAATGTTGGTAATATTTTCCTACTCTGGTGTAAAAGGTGTTATTGATCATCTCGATCACCTATTGAAGTGAGGTCAACCATTTAATACTATTTTGCAAACTCCCTGTGGAGGAGCTACATAATCAAATTAGTTTGAATAAATTAGTTTAATTTAGTTTTGGAGGACAGTAGTAGTAATCAACATCTTCCTAAAATAAAACATTTCACAAGCATTCCTTCTTTTATTCAGCAAATATTTATTAAAAGCATACTATGTGCTTGTGCTCTGGGGATATACAGACACAGAAGCCCGTGGAAAGGCTCTGGGTTTAAGAGGTTAGATAGATTGAAAACACACTAGTTTCTGTAAGTGCACTCACAGAACCTGCAACATTATATTGCACTTACTGAAACTAGTGTGTTTTCAATCTATCTAACCTCTTAAACCCAGAGGCTCATAGTCCATACAGGCACGGGCAAGGTCATGGGGGACTGTTTGCCATCATAAGGAATATGGACCACTTTCTGTTCAGGTTTGTTTCAAAAAAGGAATGATGATGCAAAGATAGCTCTTAAACAAAGCCGTCTAGAAGGATGGATCTGAGGAATGTGAGACAGGAACGGCAGTTTAGAAGGTACCAGAGTGATCTCATTGAGGACTTTATACCGTAGTGGTAGCAGTGAGATGAAGAAAAGGTTTTGGTCACAGATGTTAAGGTAGGGGAATCTCTAGGATCAGCGGTGTGACATAGGAGGAGAGGCAGGTCAGAGGAGCAAGGGTGATTCAGTTCCGTTTTGAAAGAGTGTGAAATACCTACAGAATGTCCAACTGGAGAGGAGTGTCCAATGGATCATTGCACAGAAGTTCTGAGTAGAGGAGTCTTGGCTGGATAAATAAGGTAGATAAATGGACGGGCGGATAGGTAGGTAGAAAAATGGATGGATAGATGGAAGTGGATGGATAGATGGATGGATGGATTGACTGAGCAGTTTTCAGTACGTGGGTGGTTGGGGAAAAAAAAAGTAAGTTGATATGCCTTCCAGGGCAAGTACAACGAGTAAGAGGGAAATAGAAGCCTAGGGAAATCCTAAAATGTAACAGTTTGGTGAGAAATAGGGAGCAGTAAAGAATGAGAGAATGAGGATAGAACAGCTTTTGAGTAGCTGAAGGAGGAAAGAAGTTCAAGAAGATGAAGTACTAAAATGAGGGTTATCAGACAGTCTTGATTCTGCACTCTGTGACTTTGAACTTAAGGTACTGTTCTCATCTACAAAAAGGATCAAAGTGCCTACACCAAGTGGCTACTTTGAGGATCAAGTGAGATAAAGTCTGGCATGCTCCGTGCCTGGAAGGTCCTTGGTTTGTGCTCGGTAAAAGCTAGCTGTCTTTTGTGAAAAGCAGAACTTCGATTTGGTGATAAGTTGTTCTGTGGAGACTATTGCTTTTGACAGTACTTTCTGTCAGGATTCAAGGAGGGTGATTAAAGTTCTATTTAAAATGAAAACTTGATCAGATTTATAGCCTTTGGGGAGGAAGCCAGTAGAAGAGATGCAATTGGAAAATTTGAGGGAGCAGAGAGAGCACTGTCAGGCATTCCTTGAGGAGAGGGTGGGAATTGCAAGAGCTCTGGGGCTTTGTTGGGATCCTCAGGACAAGCCTCACTTCTACCACCCTGGAGGGTTCTTATTATCCCTAATTCTAAAGCAGGCAGGTTGTTTTTTAAAAGCATCTGGTAATCAAATAAAATCATAGACGTTTTAAATGTTAAACCATTTCTGGTATTATAAGTGAGTTCTAGTTTCTTAGATAATCTAATAAGGACATAGGTTAATCATTTTAAAAGAGTTTGAACAAAAACAACAAAAAAACAAGACAAGTGATATTAAAACTAAACAAAATATTTAATAATTGATGATTCAGAAGGCACCTCCATATCTTATGGGGTCTTAAAAGTCAACACTGTGGGAAGCAATTGTTAACTTGTGTAATAAGAGAAGGACTGATTAATTAAGTGTTTTTAAAAAATTAAGTGTACTGTGGCAGAATTTAAAAATACCTACTTTTTTCCTTAGGATTTTCTCTATTTGGTGGAGGTAATGCTTTATATTAGAGATAAACATCTAAAATTAGATTTCTATTTTAATACGTGTTTACGTTTTTCACACTAATTCATGAGCATTTTGAAAAAAACGTTTACATGTAGGAACTGGTTTGGGAACCAATCAATAGCTGAACATAATGCATATTATTTACTAATTGGTTATAAGGCATATTAATGATTAATTGGTTATAAATGATATTGATTTTTCTTTTTTAGTTCAAATTAGTATGTCTTTCAATACATACCTTTATTCGCCATGTGTCGTTTGTTTATATAGCACTTAGAGTATACATAGTTTTTAGAATTTCTAATAAAGGTTTTTTGAATAAAATGAAATTAAGTGTTTGTATTTTTAAGGTGAATCATCATGTCTGTAGTTTTTACGTGTTTAATGTGCGTGGTTTTTCATTTCTGTGATGATGTTCTTTACTTGAACTTCTCTAGACACACTTTTTGTTACCAGGACCTCTCTATTTTGAGGTTGAATTTCGGTACTTTTTGTCCACTTGGCGCTAATTCCCTCACAGTGTCTCTGTCTCATTCTCAAGCGGGGTGATCTGTGCATTTCCATATTGTATATTCACCAACTAAGTTTTAGACTAGATACTATCCTGCTCAGCACTGCCTATGGAGATCACAAATGCCAAGTTGAAATTGACTTGGACGTGTGTGCCATCCTTAGGTCAGCATTTTGGGGGTGTGGAGCCAAACAAAAACGGAACCTTTGGATTTATGAATGGTGGGGCATCTAGGACAGCATAGGTCAGTTCCTATTTCTTGGCTGGAAATTTATATAAGTATTAAAACATCTGGAAAGAATGATTAGGAACATTTCAGAGAGACTGTGTATTTTGCTCTTAGTTTTGTGCTATTTATCTGTATTGTTAATAATCAAAATAATCACTGTATTGATTATATTTGCTCTGGTTTGGTTTAGATAACAAATACATCTGTAGGTATTCCAGTTCATTAAAAAAATTTACATTATAACCGATTTGGTAAATATTTGCTTGATTTGGGAATATTATTAATACAAAATTTGTGTAAAATTACTTTGAACTTTCCAATTCTGTTTTTTTAATTAATCCTTGAAATATTTTCAAGACAATGAGTCATATTTTTTTAGCTATAACATTGGCTGTAAGTAGCTTTATTAAATAATAACTGTGGTGCTGATTTTCTTTCAAGTGAGACGTTTCAGTTTAATACTATGTCCCCATGAATTAAAAAAAAAAAAATTTTAAAGGAAGTAGGATCAAGTGTTACAAATATACTCTATTTTTTGTATGTTCCTGAAAAGTTGTATAAGAATTCAGTTTTTATAAATCAGATAATATTTATAGAATTTAAATAAAGGTGATGGGTATACAGATGCTTGTTAATCTTTATAATACTTTTTCTGTATGTGTGAAATATTTTACAGTAAGAAAATATGGACAAATGTGCACACTAAGCCTATCAGTGTACTCAGAGACTTTGCTATTTACACAATATCAGAGTAAATCTTTCCATAAAAAGAATCCTCTTTCGTTTAATCTGTTTGGCAAATTCAAATTTTCCTAATCTACTTAAGCAAATACACGCCACCCCCACACCAGCCTCAAACTTTGGCACACCTCTGTACCATATTTTGAACGTAGTTGCAGCCACCAGAATTTCCTAAACTTCTGAATTTAAGATAAAGGTTTAATGTGAGCCTCATCATAATAATCCTTACTCTAAAGAGGAGGCATCCAAAGAAGGATTTATGTTTCTATTTTCTGGTTTTGAACCATTAGTGGAGTGAATGGTTCCAGAGTGTTGCCTTTCAGCTTTGAGAGTGTTGCTCTAAGACTGAAGAACGGTCAGGGCACAACCTGCAGGCCCTTCCCTGTGGGCTTTTGGGAAGAAAGGCCATTGTGCTTTACATAGCTTTTGCATTTGTGCTTCTGTACCTGGTGTTCATTTGTACTTACCAGCCAATCAGGGAGAGCGGGTATTAGAGGAAAACTAGGCAAACAGGTTTTTCCCGTCTATTTAAATGCGGTGGGGGTGTGGGTAGCACAGTGAAATTTGTGGATAAGGTCAAGGGTGAAACTATTTTAAGGAATATTAATGCTGATCACTAACTCTTATTGGGTTTTGAAAATACTCTGGGGGCATTTGTGAGAATATATCTTCATGGAGCTTAGAGTGAGAGTAAAGGGAACTGAAAGAAGTGAATAAAACATGGGGAATTAGAACAACATGAACAGAGGGTAAGGAAGAACAATAGCGGAGGGGGAGTAAAAACAGAACCAAAAAAAACCGACAGGAAGAGGACCAGTGTTTCAGTGCCCCTTCTAGGCTTTGTGTAAGCTTTGATCTGAGAATGAGTTTAATTAAAACAAGTGAATACCTGTGGTCTTCAATACCCAGTATCGAGAACGCTCTACTGGGTCAGGGCTGAGGCTTCCGAGGAATATTCCTGGGAAAATGTTGTAGATAACCATCTCTTAACACTAACTTTATCTTGGAAGTACACAGTTCCCTTGAACAACAGTAAAATGTTATATTCATGCAGCTTTTTTGTAGCTTATAAATCTCTTACTCATACACTCTTACCGTTTGATCCTCATTCCACCCCTGCGCGCTGTCCAGCAGGGACTTCAGTAACTTCCGGAGGTCGCTTGCACAGTCTGTGAGGATTTGGTGTTGAACACAGCCTTCTTTCCTAGAGTGGGGCCCTGGAGCTGCAGCTCACCACCTGCTGAGACCTGGCCCTCCTTGAAATGACCACTGTTGAATAAGTCTTTCTTTAAATCTCACCAGAGAGGCTTTACCCACTCATTTAAGATTTTCTTCCCCTTGACCCTCTGGGCTGGTTAGCTATTTGTGCGCAGGCATTGAGGTTTTAATTATAAATAGATGGTGCAGATTTGCAAGGCCAACTCTGAGGTCTTAGGTGCTCTCTCTTTGTAGAGTCTTAACAGATAATTACGTGTATTTAGTTTTTTATTTTGTATTTATATCCAAATATAAGCACACGTCATGTCATAAAACAGCAGTTAGAGAAACAAACGATGACACACCTTAGGAAGATCTGACTTAGGAGGCATTTGAATTTGCTCCCTTCCTCCTCACCCCCAGATAAGACATTTTATACCAGTTAATTCAAAGCACCAGTCCAGGCAGAGCCCTTTTCTCCCTCCTCTGTGCTTATTTCCTCCTTTGGTAGTTGGCAAAATTCTCTGGTTGCAAATGTCTCCTCTTCTGTCTCCTTCTGGGCAGGGCAGTAGGAGTGGGCATAGGAAGAAGAGCACATTTTGAGGAATCTCTTCAGCCAAACTAAAAAGAAAATAGACAGTTTGATAAGGCTATTTATAAGAAATGATGCCCTACTCTTCCACTTGCCTGTTTAAAAAAATTTTTTTTAAGATTTTATTTATTTATTTGACACAGAGAGAGAGAGAGAGAGAGAGATCACTTGTAACTGGCAGAGAAGCTGGCAGAGGGGGAGGGAGAAGCAGGCTCCCTGCTGAGCAGAGAGCCCGATGCGGGGCTCCATCCCAGGACCCTGGGATCATGACCCGAGCCAAAGGCAGAGGCTCAACCCACTGAGCCACCCAGGCGCCCTAAATTTTTTTTTTTTTTTTTAATTCTTGAGAGCACTGGGAGATAACTATGTTATTTGGACCAGTTAGACTTTAGCATATGCTTAGGAATATCATTTTTGTTCAAATTTCATAACTATGCAAAATACACAGAAACACGTTCCTCTGGCTGTCCTGCTTCTTCCTTTTGCTGGTCCACTCTCTTTCCTCCTACACCTGCTGGCCTTTCTGGAGATCAAGTCCCTGCCTTTTGTGAGGAATTCAGGAGAGGGATCCTAGTGATTGGGTTAAAATTGGTGGGAGGGATGCAGGGAAATTTGTAGGGGGCGGGCCAGCAGGTGTCACTAACACAGGAGCTGGTCCTTTCATCCAAATCACCCTGCACAGTAGTTATTCAGCCCGTATAAGGACGTTAATTGCTTTATGCTTTCTCCTCATTATTTTTACTAGTAAAAATGCTTCAGCTTACAATTTTGATACTCCTTAAAAGCATTCCTCTTCCTACTCATACTTCTCTGCCCTAAAGTTCATGGCAGAGGAGACATTTTGAACCAGACATGTTGATTCCTGGAGTTCTGTATAGTGAGCATCTGTAACGTTACACGAATTAGTTCAGCCATTCATTGAACAAGCAGCCTATTATATGACAGAACTCTTCTGCCTTAGAGCCAAAAATACATGGCGATTCTTGAAAATCTAATATAAAACGTACAAGTTTTATGTATAAAGGTTTAAGAAGGTCATTTTTTTAAGGCTTTTCAGAAACTGCTTTTGATTTGCATATCTCAGAATTTAAGAAGAAGTTGATCTGTTATCTGACACAGGGCCGTGGCCACTTTGGAGAGTCTATATAGTAGAGGTACGAGAGAGTGGATTGGGACCCGGGAAACCCAAGTGCTGAGTCCCGCTCTGCCAGCAAGTAACTACAGACTTAGCCAGGTGATGCTAGGCAATCGTCCCCCTGGAGAGCTTGTTCCTTTCTTTACAAATGAGAGGATTTGGACTCTGTTATCTCTAGTCTTGAAATTGGGCCTTTGACATTTTTTAAATGAAAACCATATTTTAAAAATATTTGGTATCGTTTCATAATAAATGTATTAAGTACCAGTATTAAGTATATTTATGTTTCCAAGACTAATAACAATGGCAGTGCTATACAAAAGACTTCTCTGACTTGTTTCATTATGCTGAATACCATTTATAATTCCAGATGAATTATATTTTCAGGTAAAATTATATTTTGATCAGTTAGTAGGGAAACATCAGAGCAATGCATTCAGTCTTTCTATGGGACCTACCAAAATCTTCCTTTTCTGGGGAAAATATAACTTTGCTCTTTCATCTAATACCCCAAAATAACCTTCTCTTAGTGGTTATGCAGGTATTTTATAAGATAGCATTGGGAAAGTTTGTTGTTTGTTCATGTGAACAGGGAAACTTCCAGAAGTTTGTTTTTTGTTTTGATTTGTTTTTGGTTATGTTTACGCAGATGTCTTCCGTTCTAAAACGTGTTTAAGTCCTCACTTGGCAATTTTTTTTTGTGACTCTTAATAATGTTAATGTAGATAATTGTTAAAAATCCATTTAAACTAGTGATAGTAACGAAAGGATTGTTTTATTAATATAAGAAACAATCCTGTGATATTTTGGGGTCCTCGTACATTTCTGCAACCTTAAGAATGTCATGTAATGATACCTTGAAAAGCTGTTTCCTGGGGCATCTGTTTGGCTCAGTCTGAAGAACATGTGACTCTTGATCTCAGGGTTGTGAGTTCGAGCCCCACTTTGTGGACATAGAGATTACTTCAAAAAATTATAATAAAATCTTAAAAAGAAAGCTGTTTCCCCACATGTGCATTTGTCTTGTTTTGGGAGAAGGTGAAAATTTGATCTGGATCTCCTCCACATTCACTGTGGTATTCCATGATTTAGAATCCCAATAAAAGAGAATTATAAAAAGTCCTAATGAAACATTTAAAACATTAACCAAACATCAGTTTTCTTTTAAGAAAGAATATACCTATAAGAACTTAAAGTCTCAAGCAGTCTCATTTATAAAACTTTTTTTATTTGCTTAAAGATGAGATCAGAATAAAAACAAAGAATTTCCTTATTGTTTGTTGAGTGTGATCACATGATACAGTTGCATGGAGATAACTGTACCAGGCTGGTCTTGAGATGAAAAGAAACCCACACTTATTCCTGTGTGATGTGATGATATATGTATGTATATATATATATATATATATATATATATATATATATACACACATTATACTATATATGTAATACACATATAATGTAATACATATATAATATATATGTATATATATACATACATCATATGTATTTTAAAACTGGGTATATGATAGAAGTGACTGGGTGGCTCAGTCAGTTAAGCATCTGCCTTGGACTCAGGTCCTGATCCCGGGGTCCTGGGACTGAGCCCCATATCCAGCTTAGTGGGGAGCCTGCTTCACCCTCTCCTCCCCTCCCTACTTAATACTCTCAAATAAATAAACAAGTAAATAAAATCTTTAAAAAAAAACTGGGTATGTGATAAAGATCAAAAGTGTTTTAATGCCACTGTTTTCTTTATTAAAAAAGACAACTGAATTTTTTAAAATTGCAAGCTTTTATCTCTATGTGTGATTCTGGAAGTGGGGCCTGAACCAGCAGCATCAGCATCACCTGGGAATTTGTTAAAAATGAAGATTTTGGGGCCCAGCCCAGATCTCTAGAATTTGAAATTGGGATGACACCGCTGAAAGTCTTTGTTTTAACTAGCTCTCCGGATGGTTTTGATGCAGGCTGAAGTTGTAAAACCACTGATCTCTGATACTAAATGAAATCAGTTCAGTTTTTCCATGTGATGAAAACATTTCCGATCATTTTAGGGACAAAGAAAAATTAGGTTTCGATTTCAAAATGCTTTCCTGTTAATACTTTCCTACATACACACTCAGCTCCTTCATTTATTAAATGAAGCATTTTGTTTAAATAATGGGTTGGATTAGTTGTTTACTTTTGTGTGTTTTGCTATGATTTTGTGTAAGTACAGCCCAGTGGTTCTCAGTACTGTAATTACTTGGAGGGCATTATAAAAAAGCATAAGAAAAAAAATGCTAAGACCAATGTCTTATCCTCAGAAATTCTGATTTAATTGATAAGCTAGGGGCTGGTAGGTTTCCCAGGCATTTCTAGTTCTTAGAAGCATCCAGGTGATTATAAGGTATCATCAGAGTTGAGAGCCACTGGAATGTAGCCATATGTTCAAAGATTGGCTCACCTACCACATAACAGTCCCTTAAAAAATTATATAAGTAAACTAGGTCCTTCCATTATTTTAAGCAAATTATTTTTTGTGTATGTGCAATTAGAAAATAATTTATTTTCCAGTAGGTTATGGTATTGTTGACTGGTTGACCATGTTATTAAATAGGTTTTAATTATTCTTAATTCTATTTCTTGGCTTTACCCTATATCCTCACTTACCAAAGGGCTGTCCATGTCCCTGCATCCTCCTGTTTCTCCAGAGAGCTTAGAAGTAAATGATCTGGGGCAACACACTGGCTGTATTGAGTCAGAATTTGCATTTTAATAGTATCCCTCTGAAATTTGCCTTCGCATTAAAAATTCTTGATAACATAAAGCTTAAAATTGGGGTGAGTTTCCTTTTTCTCCATTTTTTTCCCTTAGCGTCTATTTATCTGGTCTTGACTACTTTTATGAACCAAATCATATCAGTCTCATTAAACCTATTTTTAAATCAATTTTTTCAGTAAGTTTTTTAATTGTAGGGGATCTCCAAGACCATCTAATGTCATAGCTTACCAGGCAGGAGAAGGAAATGAGGCACGGAAAAATTAAACGACTTGGTCCAAATTACAAAAGCTGTTGATTGGGGAATCCATAGATACATGCCATATATATTTTTATTTTTTCTTGCATTATTGAGACTTCATTATAGGGTCACTTAAAATGATATTATATTCATAATGTAAACAACTTGAAATGTGAGCTGCCTGAAATGACAGTCTTAGGTTACCCAAGTATGACATATATCCAAAAAAACAAAACTTTAAATACGCAATGACATTTATTTAGATTACCTATCTAGTGTGACACTGGTTAATACTTCACTAATACACTAATATTTCAAATTACATTATAATTTGTGGGGTTAAGTGGTAGTGAGAAAGTTGGATGTGTAATATACTGAAAATTGAAAGGTACCATCATGTCCTTATAAATCACTCAAACTGTACTCATGTGTTCCTGAGATAGTATAGGTACTTCATAACAGAATATTAAGACCATATACTTTGGGATTGCTTGCTTGTTTATTCTGAGTTCCTCTGGATCTTGAGTGGGTGTTATGCTTTCTGAGTACCCAGCACAACTGAGCTTTAACTCTGGCCTTTCTATTTCAGATGCACATGCCCTTTGAATCACTTGTGTTTCTCTTGATGCACATAGTATTGAATATTAGATCCTTGTCTTTCAGTCTGGTGGTTGAATTGCATCAATATCTCCAGATGCTTATTAGAAATGCAGATTTTGGGGTTTTCTCCCCAGACTTCCTAATAGCCTGTGTGATGAAGAAACCCCAGAATCCACATTTTTTAGTAAGCACCACAGGTGATTTTTCTGGACACGAACATTTGAGGACTATTTCATTAGATAATTAAAGTTGTGTGTTTAATATAGCTATATTTAATCACTAGTATTGAGTAGTAATTTGATACCTATTCTATGCAAGGTACGGAGTGGCATTGTCTGTTGGTATCCATATCATCCTGTTGTTCCTTCCTCTCTTTTGCTTGTTTGTATCTTCCCTTCCCACCTGATGATGCCGGAGAAGTGCCCAGGAGGGCCTGGGCCAGCTTCCACTGATAAGGGAATAGCATTGGGTTTCTTATGACAGCTTTACCATCTGTACTAGATGCCCGACAAGATACAGGGAGTGTAGAAAAGTGGTTAAGTGCAGCTAACTTGGAATGCTGTAAGAACAACAAAGGACAACAGAAACATTCTTTATAACCTCTCCTTCACAAGGAGGTTTTTCGTGTGCCCCTTGGCACATGTCTAAGTCCCAAGTGCAGAATTAACATTTTTGAATTGTATTGCTACTGGTTTATTCCTTTCAGTATTTTGTGTGTATAAAGAAAGATCTGCCTGTGTGGTACCTTTAGAAATTTACGTTGGTCTCATTTTCTTTAAGGTGATGTGTCGTTGTCAGGAATGTGGTATTAATAATAGAATATTTTGTTGTGCCTTTTGATTTTGTTATTAGACACAAAAGCAATATTAAAAAAGCGAAAGTAACTGTGCTAGAAATTTTGACTGAAAGTAGCTTTGGATGAATTGATTAATTTTTTAAATCTGTGAAATGGAACCCAGGTTCTTCCTTTGCATTTAGCACATAGTTACGTTGTACACTTCCATACAAATAGGTAGTAAGTATCTGTGATTTCCCATGAGTGACCCAAAACCATGAATGTGGGGAAGTGGTTGACCTTGCCAGCCTCCCATCTCCAGTCAGGGTGTTCCCATTTCACAGCGTGATTTTAGGGGACTCCATCCTCTCTGTAGTTTAGTTGCAAGAAGACAGCTGTGGTTAAATTCAGAGCACGAGCTATTGCCTGCCTATGAAACTGAATGCTTAAGCCTGGGCTGTTGACCAATTCTCTAGCAATAAAGCAGAGTTTCCTCCCAATTTACCCACAGTTACAACTTTTTTTTTCAGCTTGATTTTCTTCATGTTGTGGGATAAAAGTGGGTTATGTGGTTGAGGATGTGAACCTCTGCAGTATACAAATGCTAGATCTTGCTCAGGTTCTCAGCCTTCCTGTCTGTGATATGGGAACAACTCTTTTTCCTTGGTGTAGGGTCTTTATAACATGAGGTCATGCTCATTAAGCCTGTAAGGCAGGGAAGGTACACAGTGCATAGTACAGCTCTTTTTAAGATCTGCTGTTTATTGATAGTTTTATGTGAGGATGCATGGCCCCAGCTTGAGGGTGACCAACTTGTTCAGGTTTGCCCAGATAAGAACCCTGGAAGGTCCACATCCTGGAAATCCCCTCAGGTCTGGGCAAGGCAGGATGGCGACTCACCCCAATGCTGGACACAGAGACTCGAGATTACAGTGGCTTTGAAAAGAGTAGAAAGAGTTGCTTCATGGAGAAGGTCCTCATGGGTCTGAGCAAGGCGGGGCTGATACCGGCTTCTACCTTGTCACGCCAGTATCTTTGTTGTTCCTACTTTATACCTCTCTCTGCCTGTGTGGTCCAGGATGTTAATCATTACCATGTTCTCCTTCCAGCCACCAGGAAGGTGGAAGGTGAAAAGTGAAACCTCTGAAGGCATAAATTAGAGATTGCGCATATCGCTTCTGCTTCTGTTCCATGTCCATTCACCAGAACTTACTTATAGGGCTCAAACTAGCTCTTAGAGAGGCTGGGAAGTGGCTTTGGTCTTCCTGGCGGTAAGTCAAGGGAAAGTAGAGGATTCCCTTACTAGAAAAGAGGATAAAAATATATGCCGCTGCTGTCTCTCCTGGGCCTATAATGGCATCCAACAAACTCCAGCTTCTTGTCCCATTCTTTTGTTATTTAATGTAATGGTCATTTATACATCGAATGTGTAAGAAGTTAATAAATAAGATGCAGAAAGATCCCTAAATTTAGGAAGGGCTGAAATGCAGTCTATACTCTGCTAGTTTCTTCCTCCAACTGCAATACCCATTACCTTAGAAATTTTTTCTGTAACTGAGATGTGTAACTAACTTTAGCACCTCAGGCAAAAGCTTTTGATTTAGAATTTTGTTGAGAAGTAAGGCAGTTGATAAAATTGCATTTCATTCATTGAAGATTAAAGAAAACAATGGGTCTGTTAGTGGTAATGCCTGTGGTCCAGCTACATATCCCGGTTCAAAATCACAATTAGAGTTAATTCATTCAGGAAATATTTATTGAGCACTTACTACAAGGTTAGCAAAGGGAATGAAATAGTTACCTACTTTGACTAAAATCTCCAACCTTTTGGAGCTTAAATTGTGCTAGAGGATACAGAAATTGGATTTTTTTTTAATTGAAGTAAAATTAACATTCAGTGTGATATTAGTTTTAGGTGTATAATAGTGATTGGATAATTCTATACATTACTCAGTGTGCGCAATGTTATTACCATATTATTGACTGTATTCCCTGTGTCCTACATTTCAGCTTGTGACTTAATTATTTATACCTAGAAGTTTGTCCCTCTTAAACCCTTTTATCTATTTCATCCCCCGCTTTGACCACCACTAGTTCTATTTAAAGTCTGTTTTTTGTTTGTTCATTTGTTTTGGTTTTTAGATTCCTTAAATAAGTGAAATTATTTAGATTCCTTAAATAAGTCTTTCTCTGACTTGTTTCACTTAGCATAATACCTCTAGGTCCATCCATGTTGTTGTAGATGGCAAGATCTCATTCCTTTCTATGGCTGAGTAGTACCTCATGCATATACAACACTTCTTCATCTCGTTGTCTATCGATGGACACTTTGGTGGCTTCCATAACTTGGCTTTTGTAAACATAGGGGTGCATATATCTTTTCAAATTTGTGTTTTCATTTTCTCTGGATAAATACCCAGTCGTGAAATAATGGGATCCTATAATATGTCTATTTTTAATATTTTGAGGAATCTGTACTGTTTCCCGCAGTGCATTGCACTGATTTACATTTCCATCAACAGGGCACAAGTTTCCCTTTTTCTCCACATCCTCACCAACACTTGTTATCTTTTGTCTTTTTGATACTACATTCTTACTGATGTGAGGGGATATCCCACTGTGGTTTTAATTTGCATTTCCTTGATGAGTCCTGATATGGAGCATCTTTTTGTGGGTCTGTTGGTCATCTTTATATCTTTATGTCTTCTTTGGAAAAATGCCTATTTAGGTCCTTTGCCTACTTTTTAATCAGATTTTTTTGGTTTTGTTTTTTTTTTTTGGTGTTGAGTTGTAGAAGTTCTTTGGATATTTTGGATACTAACCCCTTATCGGACATATCATTTGCAAATATCTTCTCAGATTCCCTGGGTTGCCTTCTCATTTTGTTGACTTTGCTGTGTTTTCTTTGCTGTGCAAAAGCTTTTCACTTTTGTGTAGTTCTGGTATTCATTTTTTGCTTTTGTTTCCCTTGCCCGAGGAGAACTATCTAAAAAAATGTTGCTAAGGCTGATTTCCAAGGGATTACTGTCCATATTTTCTTTTAGGAGTTTTATGGTTTCAGGTATCACATTTGGGTCTTTAGTTCATTTTGAGTTTATTTTTGTGGTTGGTGTAAGAAAGTGTTATGGAACCTGGACTGGATCCTGACGGAAGAACCAAGCGGCACTGGGAGACTTTGGAGGATCGGAGGTTTATTTAACATGGGTGGGCTCAGAGGAGGTTGTTCTCCAAAGGTTTGAGCCCTGAGCACAAGCAGGGAGGGGGATTTATACCCTTCTTCTTCCGCATACTTGGTACGTCTGGCATGTGCGGAAAACAGGGTAGGAAAGGAGAACCCGGGAGGGCTTCGAGACAGGGATTGGGATTCTTTTGCTGGTTTGGTCAGCCATCTTCGAGTACAGTTTTTCCCTATTATTCCCCTCTTTGATGCCCCTTTAAATACCTAGTTTAGAGGGCATCATTATCATCTATTATGATGGCCCTGCAAGGCTAGTATCTGGGGCGCAGCTCACCTGGTAACAGTGTTTTCTATGAACTTAGCAATCCATCTTAAGGTTCCTAAGGCTGTCCAACAAGCAATAACAATAACAAGTTTCTGGGAGAAAGTCCAGTCAGAAGGGGCAGTAGTGTTAAGTCCAACAACTGAGGTGAGGGATATTGTGCCGACAATAGTCTGGGACCATAGTGAATAGATGTCCATCAGTCGATGGGGTTTCATTGAAGGTGGAGCTGGAGCCGGTCCATAGGATCTGGTTGGGCTTTCCACTGGTGTGATTCATCCAACTGGTAACAGCTGTCTTTACTCTAAAGCAGTGAATCCATTGGGTGACACCCAAGACCTTGAGAGCAGTAGAGGTGGTTAGAACAACAGTGTAGGGGGGCCCTGTCCACCATGGTTTCAGGGGATCCTTTCTAATGCTTCTCAGGAGATGGGCCTTAGAGTTTTTCCCAGGGCTTGGAGATGTTGGAAAACTTCTAAGTTTCCAATCTGTTTGAGGTCTCCTCTAAGCATACTTACTGTGGGGGGCGGCCTGCCATAGAGCTTTTGAGGTGAATTATATCTGTGGTAATCTTTTAAATCCAGTTGACTAGAATAAATAGGATCAGTGACCAATAACAGTTATGTTCTACAAAAGTATGACATTCAGGTCCAGGCATAAGGATAGCTGGATTTAAAGTTTGACAGGTTTTAGGTATTATTTCAGGCATATCTACCAGTGTACCTAGTATTAATAAGGTGGTCTCCATCATCCATTGGTGGCCTTTGGTTTCTAAGACACTCTGGACCTGATGTGAAGTCATTACAGTTCTCTAGTGCACATGGAACATTCTCCAGAATAGACCACATCCTGGGTCATAAATCAGGTCTCAACCAGTATCAAAAGATTGGAATCATTCCTTGCATATTTTCAGACCACAATGCTCTGAAGCTAGAACTCAATCACAAGAGGAAATTTGGAAAGAACCCAAATACATGGAGGCTAAACAGCATTCTTCTAAAGAATG